>JAVKLF010000110.1:17446384-17465861 GCA_034783495.1 Millerichthys robustus | reverse complement strand
GTGTGTGTGTGTGTGTGTGTGTGTGTGTGTGTGTGTGTGTGTGTGTGTGTGTGTGTGTGTGTGTGTGTGTGAGAGACTATGTTGGCTGTGGGAGAAAGAGATGAATAAGCAAGCAGAGGACTGGAGCGCTGCCAGCCTGTGAGACTCCGACGCACTGCAGATGAGCCAAACCTCAATCCATTCACACGTAGCCTTTCATGGCCCGGGTGACGACTCGCTCCCACTGTCAGCTAGTTTGTCCGGATCCGTGTGCTGCCAGTTTTACCCGTCGCAGATATATCGGGCGGCGTAATTAAAATCTAAAACTAAACCTCACGAACCAAACAGCCTCACTTTCATTTTGAAGTTTTAATGAGAAAATCTTCACACACCCACGGCAGCAAAACATATGTATGAGTAAAACTCTGCCTTGAGTCGTTAATGACACTGCAGACGTTAAACATGGAACCTTAATGAAAAAAAAAATTGTAAACTAACGGCCCACGTAGAGCTGGAGCACAGTGTGACCTACACAAACACCACATAGATGAATAAAACAAACACCAACATTGTGATTGGGAACATTTTTATACATTTTCAGCATTTTTAGCATTTTTCTCCCCCACCCTAATTAACCCATTCAAGTGTTATAATGGAGCCTGTTCTTGCTTTGGCCAGCTTCTCAAAGGATGATGACCCCGTTACACTCGCCATGACCTACCCTATCTATTTAACATGCTGCTGGATAGCAGCAAATTTGGGAAACCAACATTAGTGGGAACAAAATCAAAACGTTCCTACGCTCCTTGCCCTGCAGGCTTTTTTTCCCCTCACGTTTCTGAGATGCTCTCCTGCACTCTCATCATGCTTCATGCACAACTAGCATAAGTGTTTAGGATTGTATCTGGTTGCAGAGAGGTGCTAGAAGATCCCACTACAGGTATCACACCCGCACCAAGTTGTTTTCACACATTATGATTACAGTTGTAGCCTAGACATGTGGCCTAGGCTTGCTTCAAACTCTCAAAAACACGCTCCATTCACACCAACACACTCTCATTACTATAAGAAAGCACTGCAGAGTTGCTACGTAAGCCGGTTAGCTAACACGCTCGTATTTCATCTCATGTATTTTTTAATGCAGGTTGCGTCATGACTGCTGGCCTGTGCATCAGACAGACTTGCATTCACATTTGAGGTTTTTGAAACCCTAATTCTAAATTTAAAAATCCTACTGAACTTCGTTTGCAGCAGTGCTTGTAATTATAATGTAAGTCAGAGGTCAGAAATACAGCTCAGTGTAGAAAAGAACATTTTCAAGCATGAGCTTTGTTTGAAACTGTGAGATGCCTGTGCAAATTCTCAGTTATCCGGGTCATAGCAACAGCAAACAGGCTTAAATGGGAGGAAACCGGACTTTTGGAAAACGTTTCAACACATATCCAGGAATATTATTACTGATGCTTTTTTGTTTTTGCCCACATGGACATGTTATACTGTAGAGCAGAGGTCTTCAGTAATGTTCCTCGAGATTCATCGTCCTGCATGCTTTAGCTTTTTCCCTGTTTCGGCAGACCTGAGTTAAATAATCAAGTTACCTACTCAGAATGTCATCAAGTTTAGCAGAAGTCTAATTCATTTCAGTCTGGTGTGCAGAAGCAGGAAAGCATCTAAAGTGTGCAGGACAGTGGGTCACGAGGAGCTGGGTTGAAGGCATCTGCTCTAGAGAAACTGCAGCCATGAACTACTGAGAAACCCTCCCATGGCAGCATACATCACACAGAACGTATCCTACGCCGCCCAGCTGTGGTGCACTACCACCTGGACAGCAGTGCCACAGAGAGCCACCTGCGTTTCCACTCCGTCTCCTTCATGGACTAAAATTGTGCAGTCTAGTTCTTTGACTATTGCTGTAATATTTACTCTTTATAGAATTTGCTGGAACAGTTGTAAAAATGGCTGTATTTTCAAACAGCCTCAGCCATCTGTTCAATGGAGCAGTTAAAGCAAAATGACACCACAGCACTTTAATGACTTTTCCGCACAAACACGCTCTTGAAGTTGCATACCCTGCATGCAAAACTCGAGAACAAACAAACAGAATTTTCAGCACACAACTACATCAGTGAGAACAAACAACCGAAAGAACTGAGTAGATTAGATTAGAACATAATAAAAGCAGTGAGATTCTTTTAATAATGCTGACAAAGGCTGTCAGTATGAAATAATTGAGTTCTCAGGAAGCGTTGACGCATATTACTGTGGTGTGTTGCCCTGGCTTCCTTTTTTTAAATATAAATTTTAACAGTCAGACACCAAAGCTTTCCCATTTCATCCAGACTCACATCTGAGTCTTCATAGTTACTTGGACAGCTTTTGCTGTAACAGAACTTCTTTTAACGTTCCCACTTTTTGGAAAAAATATAAAAACTGCAATCTGAACATGCAAAAATGGAAAATATCTCCAGTTTTTCGCACATCAAGTTCTTAATCTATTCTGTTTTAGGTGCATCTCGAGAAGTCAGTTTTGTTGTGAAAAGATATGCAAAGTGCTGCAAAGTAAATAAAGAGACACAAGTCAAAAGCAAATAGTTTTTTTTTCTTGGACTGAAATACCAAAAACAGTTTTTTGTTTTTTTTCACAGAGAGTATAAAAGCCAACGATGCCCTCCCACACAGAGGGAGGATAAAAAAACAACAACAACAAAAAAAAAAAAACAACAACTTGTGTACGACTGCAGCAGTATGTAGCATATGGCTGCCACAGTGACAAAATGAAAAGCTAATTTTCATAATGAAATAAAATATATTACAATGAGGCGCCAGCATAATTTTTCATGGAAAAGACACTTTTATTGGAAAAACTCAAGTTACGATGTTATCACAAGAAAGATAACTTTTCATGAATAAAAGATGAACTCAGCTCTGCTACAAGGGTTTATTTACACTGGTTCGTGTTTTAGGATACAAACGTTATACTTTAATACAGTTTTAGCTTATGAGAGCAAAGTTTTTGTAAAAGGTTGTTTCAGTGAAAAACTGTTTCAATTTAATAATAATAATCTTCAAGTTATTGTTGCAAGTTTAAAAAACATTCAGTATTTGAAACTGAATACATAATTTTAGAAATATATTCAGAATGTGGAATGTATTATTTTAATGAAATAAAGGCTTTTTAAGAATTTTAGCTTTTTGCATTAGTAGTTTTATAAATGTAGTTTCCAACCAGCTGTTAAAACTACAAAAAACAAAAAACAAAACACAAAGTCTGAAGTCCTCTGTACAAAACAGTGTCTGTAACTTTGTTTTCTATGTCCTGTTAAATAAACTACAACCAGACTAATTAGAAATTTTTGTGCAAAAAACAAAACAAAACATAAACACTTACGTTATTAGTCTTTTTTGCCTTGGCGGTGCTGCAGGCAAACCCTCCCCTCTGCTCTCTGCTTTTACACTGTGTTCAAAAGATGGAAAATCCATCTGAGTGCTGCATTCCTCTCAGCAGGTGCACAGCTGACCTTTGACCCCTGAGCTGGTCCGGACCGGTCGAGCCAACAGGGCTCGTGCCATCGTCTTTTCCAAGTTTATGGTATGCAGCTGAGTTGAACAACGGGACCTAGTTCATCAACCAGCTGAGTGTGTGAGTGTCTGTCTTTTGGTATGTGCATCTTAAGGCGGGGGCTGGAGGCACTCAGGGGGTCTCGCCTCAGACCTACTTGCAACAGTATGTTTCTATGAAGCTCGAAAGGAAGGTTAATTCTTGACAGGAGTGTATAATGGCCTCCTCCCTTGTGTTATGGCAAGGGAGAAAAGCCCAAACTGTGCTGCGTTGTCATATGTAGTCTTGTAAATGCTGTTGAATCTAATCCAGCCAGAACAGAGCAGAGTACTGCAAAGCTCAGGTTACATGGCCTACATAGTCATTAGGGAAAAAAAAAAGGTATTATTCAGCCCAGCGGTGTGCCGATGCGCTCTGACATGAAGACATTGGAGGGAGGGTGCATTCAAATCCCACAGGGCACCTCCTTTTCATCACACGGCTGTGCTCTGCTTCGTCCTCAGTGGGGCTCAAACTGAGGAATGCCGCACTGATGACACGCTGTCGACTAGGAGCAGGTCGAAGAGTCGGGTGGAGACAACAGCGGTGCTGTGTTCTGTAACAGTGTCTTTGTCCCCGTCTCTCTCCCAGCTTTGCTCTGGGTACATTTGCATGTCTCTACCTCTTCAGTGTCATCATCTTACTCCCTACTCCGTCCTGCGACTTTCATCCCCCTCCCCATTACTCAGCCCTCTCTGTGAGCGCTCATTGGCGTGGCCGCTGATCTGGCTCGCGTTGCACCTTTCTGCAAGGCCTCTGCTTTATTTTATTTGTTTGACTGAATCAAGGCCACTGCAGCGAGCTCCGACAGGCATCTCCATCATGCTCGGCCATGTGATTGATTTCAGCAAGGCTTTGGGAGACTTAGCACTTAGAAAACAAACACGGGCAAATGGTGTGCACTCAAAAAAATGTACCTGAAACATTGCACGCAACACCAATGTTGTTTTTTTTTCCTTCCAGCAATAGTGGATGTCAATAACAAAACTGCATCATAAACGTGGACTATTTGAGTTTCTGTCGAATGATTTATTAGGATTAAGCAGAATCCAGCATGTTTTTCTGTTTTTGTATATGACCACTCAATGTGAGAGCTCTTTTATTCACATTTATTTAGATTAGGCTTGATCAGCCCATTAGTATGGATGCTGTGGTCCCTTGGCACGAGCTCTGTCTCTGACATCCAACTCAATCATTTACTCTGGCCAGTGCCAGCGCCCATGTCCAGGACAGAAAGATGGCACATTGGCAGGGGTGGGAGAGGCAGCTGTCTGCTCCTCAGATGTCCTCACTTCATTTGTATAAATCAGCTCAGTTATAGATAAATCCCATGTCTCATGTAGCAAAATGATTCTGTAAAATCTTACGTCCCTGTAGTTTTGCAGCTCTGCAAATCAGATGATATTGATTCATCAAACCCTTTTACCATCAGGAAGCTGCCTGTGCTTCCTCTGTTTGAGATCTACCGTATATGTGTGAAACAGGATCCAAACCACACAGCAGTCTGTCTCCGGTTACACAGAGGACTCCGCTGATAACAAACGATAACACTGAGATCGCAGGAGGACGTTTCAGTAAGGACTGCAGTGACGAAACCGTCAGACTCTGAGCTGCATTAATGAGGATGTGCACTACATACAGTATGTTTAAGCCTTGTGCAAATTAACAGGAGAAACAAAGCTGGCATCAAGAGGAGGATATTAAAAGGGGAAGTTGGAAGCAGCAGCACTTAAGAACTCTAAGATAGAATACTTTGCTATAAAACAGTTTGAACTCTTCTTTGCTGAGGTGTGGACTTGACTCAGTCTAATGAGTTTAAACCCAATTTGGAGCTCAATTCAAACTTTGATACCAAAGGGTTCTTTCACAGTACACCTCAAGCTGGGACTTAAATGTCTTCTGGCCTTGTGTGATTTCTGATTGGGTGGCAAGGGGGATGGGTCAAAGCCATGCTATGTCAAAGCCCTGATGCACATTATTGCCACGAAGTGAAGTAGTAACAGGGCCAAAATGGCCGACGTAAAATGGCAAGTTGGTGCTGCAGCTCAATAATGTGTTAAAGTGATGACTGGTCACAAGATTAAACAACACCAAACAGATTCATTACCACGCTGTGATCAATGATGATACACAGCATCATTTTGTATGGTGAAAAAAATCAAATGTGCTGTGTGCACTTGAAATATATGTTGAGTAGTGTAAGAAAAGACAAAAGCAAAAAAGATTTTGTTGTACTGAGTTATGATTTATTTATCACCAGCACTTCTTTGTTCGTGTTAAAGTTTCTGCTTGTTCTGTCATTTAAATGACTTTTATGAAGCCTTAATAAATTCTAGAAATGATTTATTAACAAATGACTATGTTTGGTCAGATAACTTATTTAGGATTGGAAATTCAAAATTTAGGACTTAAACTTAACATGGGTACTTAGCATGTCTTGATTTGGGACTTGAAAGGAAAGACGGAATTGTAACTTGCAAAACAATGACTTGGTCCCACCTTTGCTTTTTTATTCATCTATCTTTCTTTCTCTTTTTTACTAAAATGTAAGCCAAGTCATTAAAAAAGAGAAAAGATTGGATTATCAAACAAGAAGGAAAATAACAGCTTTTAGCTTATTTTGTAACGCCAATTAAGATAACGCCACACAATGTACTGGGAAGGAGCCAGTTAAAGTTAAACCTTTACTTCCAAAAGTTTTTTTAACTACATTGGTTGTGTTTTGGGGGTTCATGAGGTTAGTTCCTTATTTAATTTATGTTGTAATTTCCTTTTTTCCTTTCCTTATCGTACTGGCTCACTGAAATGCCACCTAATGTGGCATTTAGACCATCAGTTGTACCGATTCATTTCCCTCTAACAGGGTTTGGATTTGACATGATTAAACCGCTGCAGCCTCTCTGCCTGTTCTCGAGGTCGGTTAGACTTCAGCTACTGCTGAATTAGTTTTCTACGAGGAGCGGAATGCCAATTCCTTTCAGGCCGAAACATCGGTAACCGAACACTAAATCATTACTCTTTAATTGAATCGGAGATGTACTATTTTTCCTGCTTATTTTCCGGAACAACAGAATCACTTCTCATCAGCACGGGAAATACCTGTGAGAGGGCAAGTTGTGAGGGAGTCAGAGGGTGAGAGGCAGGATGTGCGAGGGAATGAGATTCCCTTGTGAAGTGTCCATCCTCGAGCTGGACACGTTAATGAACGAGCAGAACTCGTTCTGGAATCCGGACTGAGTACACAACAATTGTTGTGTCTCTCTCCCCCCGACAAGGAGCAGGGTGCATGGTGCAGGAGGGCATTCATTTGCTCCTGGTCTCCCACAGAGCTTGGCATTCAGTAGAGTGTTCCTTATTCAGAGAAAGCATCTGCAGCAAAATAAAAACTATTGCCATCTGCTCCATCTCCCCTCGCCTCCCGCCACAAAGCAGATGATTATCAACTGTAGCTGTAGCCTGCTTTGCTTCAGTGAAAGCAGTAGCATCCCAGCGAGCAACCAAAATATCAACTGTCTGAATTTGGAAACTTGTGACAAGTTGCAGGCTTCTAGTTTTGCTCTTTGATTCTGTGAGACGTGCTTGTTCTCTGTTCTCTCAATCCACTGACATTTTAATGTTGTACAGTTCCCTTTGAAATACCAGGCTTAATTACATTTTTTTTTCTCTTTTGGTGAACGCAGACGTTTGTTTCCAAACTGTATAGCGTTAGCGGAAATGCCACAGTCATGATGGGCCTCACGGCATAGTAACAGTGACAGTGGGTGCTTTGAAAAGTTGCTTTGCAGTTTCTTCTGTCTAGCACTTGTGCACATTCATAAGCAGGGGATGGTTAGAGATAAAAGCAAGATGCCAGGATTGGGCAGGGAGCTGCAGGGGTCCATTCAAATACGTCTTCCTAGATCTCCGCAGGTTGTTGCCATGCCAGGGAAGGTGCACACAAATACACCCCAAACTGTGTTCATGCATGCATGAGAGACTTTCCATGTGGATTTGACTCTTAAAGAAGAATGTGCTGTTATGCTATTGTTATCCTATCAATAGATGTAAATAAAAACCACAACAGACAAGTAATCCTTATGAGTCATTTCTTCCTTTGTGCCAAACAGACAGAATATTGCAAATCAATTAAAGAAAAATGCCAATTAGCCAAAACACTACACTGAGGGGGCTGTTCTTAGCCTCGATTGTAAACCCTGTGTTTATGTGGCTTGGTGGCTGAGTGTTACAGGGCAGCTGTTACTGCTGACTGTTAGATGGAGTGTTGGTTTACAGCTTTCCACTGGATTTGTTGAAGTATGCCCGATCCCGACTATTGGGGCAGACACTCAGGAAATCAGAGTATCGATTTATAAATGCGGTCACTGCTTGTGGCACGTCCACACATAACTCCCATCTCTTGCTTTTCTTTTAGATGAGAACAGGAAACCACAAAGATTCTCAAATATGTCTCGTGTGAGCATCAAATGCAGCAACATTTGCCACACTGGCATTCAGCATGAAGGCTTATACAGAGACTCTTCTCTTTGCCTGTGTCTATGCCAAGCTTGTGTCCTGTCTCTTTTTGTACATAGAATGTCCACAAAAAATGCCTCTGACTCCTTTCGCTCTAATCCAATTTACAGCATATTTGTAAACCTTTTAAAAGCCTGAAGTCTGTTGCTTGACTAGGTTAGGCGGGTTTTGCACAGTGTAGATTGGGGCATGAGAGAGGGAATGTTACACAAGGCAGAGTCAACAAGCAAAGATAAAGAAGCAGACAGGATGACACAGAGCCACTGCAAAGTCTCCTCTCTCTTCCTGTTGCTGCTGATTTTCCTCCCAGAATGAGGAGTTTAATCTGAAAAACCTAAGTAATGATCCCTCTGCTATTTAAATGAATAACAGAACCCGACTTAAAAGACAATAGCACACTGGGTGAATGTAGAAGCACGCAAGTACCCCAAAAAAGCAGCAATGAATCATTCGAGCAGATTTTCACAGAGAATCAATTTTTAGTGCATGTCTTCATGTCAGGTGGGATCGCAGGTGAGCTGACCTCGTCTGCAGGTATAAAAGTTTGTGGCGAGGGTTACAGGGGCTCTGACATGGTCACAGAACAGGGAAGAATGAGAACAAACCTCAAGATGGGTCAATCAGAGTCAGGAAAGAAACGCTCCGGACCAGAAGCAGCTTGTGTCACTGTGGTGAACCGCTGTGCCGCTGCTGATAAAACCAGGTGAGAGAGCTCAGGCGGAGTTCTGCAACTTCCTTCCTGTCACAGTTTGTGTCAGTCAAAGAGCTCTGAGCGGGAGCCGAGGTGGGAGTCAGGCTCGCTCCAAGTCATGAGGAGGCACTTAACTTCAGCTACCGGCTGCCAATCTTCGTCCTTAACACTTAATATGTGTGCGTCTGCGTGTGTGTGGTTGTGTGCCGACACAGTGGGAACACATTGCCGTTTGGATGAGGTTCACATTCATTAACAGTTCATACAAGAAAGGATAATTAAAAGCTTGCTGTGTTTGTAATTACCCCGTAGCACCTGTTCCCCCACTGCATGTCTCCTCTGCCCACAATGTAACACTCAATATCACATTCTCTCATAGGTGATGTGAAGGCTCAGGGGCATCATTTATTCTGAAAAGTTATTCAGTTAAAGTTATTCATAACAGATGGACTTATGTGTGTAATCACGTGCATACACATGCATGTGTAACCAAAAAAAAAAAAGACAACAGGATATTTAGCTTCTTTTTTTCTTTTTTTGTGGTGGTTAAGTTCTTAAAGTACCCACGAATCGTGAAAAAAAAACACACAAATATTGGATGCGGTTTAGAAAATGCTAACAGCGCGTTTGTATGGCATCTTAAGAACTAAACCAAAACGCACAAGAGCAAAATGGTAAGGAGCCAGTAAATAATATTGTTCTTAATAATTTAGCTTGAAAACTCACAAAAAAACACAGGTGAAACAAAAAAGATCCTTATTAAACTGTATTTCCGCGATATAACGGGGATTACCATAAACTACCAGTAATTAAGTTCCGTGAAGAAATCTGTAAAAGACTGAGGCCACAAACTGTGAGACAGAACTTTGTGGAGCTTCATTGTGTCTAAAACTGTTTCATTGATGCCCTTTTGTCCTGAACAAGTCTCTGCAATGTTTAAACAGATTTCAACAAATTCTTTCATCTTATATTCTTTTTAAAGCAGGGATATGGGATTATTAGGCTGCACATTTTCGCAGACTTTGGGTTATAAAAGAGTTTGTAGCAAAAACTTTCTCTAATTGAATCGTAGTCTCCAAAAAGCCTGATGACATCATTCTACAAAGAGCTTCACAGACTCAGGGGTCCTCTTTATAACAAGGATGCTAAACTTCTTGTGCAAATTTAGTAGCGCTCCCCTTTAGAAACAAAGAGCCTCGAAGGGTAGAAACGTATCAGGGTTTTCTAAAGCACACAGAAAGGGAGAAACACAGATATACAAATGATATGAATGGTTATACAAACTACTAATCAGTACAGGCCCATTCCTGCCCATCCAATAGCGACAGTGAATTATTTTAGAAACCCAACAGGTCAAAGGTGGATGAGTAATGACTAGCTAGCACAATTACAAATGGATAATGGCTCCCACCTCCCACCTTTTTCTGATCTGATGGCTTTGCAAAGCAAAGCCTGGTAATGACACTGGTTTCATTCAGGCCACAGAGGGAATTTCTCTCTGCTGTCTAGCATGATAATGACCATTTGGCCAATTTTCTCTCTTTTCTTTCATCAGGCCTAAGTTTTCTTTTTATGTCTGAGACTCAAAATGTCTCTTGAAGGTAAAAGTGTCTCTTTTGGAGATGCAATTTGAGTTTTATGTTTATGCTAAACTGACAACATTTTGAAGCACACCCTGTTTTTTTCTCACTGAAGTATTTTTACATAATTTAATTCCTATTTACTACAGATTGTGAGAAACTAAAGTTCTGGTGTAATGTGGATTGCTCCGGTGAAACAGTTGCCCGAGGCTGTTTGACGTGTTACAGAAACATTTAGAAACGAACCTCTCTGACACCTCAATGCACGTTTGCTCCCTTTTATGCCTATATCACAAAGCAGGTGAGATGTCTCAGCTATTTTTCCTCACCAGGGAGTGAAACATGTTAGAAATGGTTCTTTAACTTAGAATCACTTAACTCCAACACCTCTTTAGATGCGGCTTGTTGTGCCTCTAAGGAGGAGTTGTTGTCCTGTGCGGTGAGTTGCAAAATAATTCATCTTCCTCTAGTCTCCTCTTTGTTTTGTTACCTTACAACTTGAAATTTAAACAAATTATAAGTAACGAACTTATAGAAAAACATATTGAAGTTAAACGACCCTGAATTAACACAAGGGAAACGTCTCTAAGTGATACCACCAAGTAAGAGACGGCAAGAAGATCAAGGACTTTTCCATACAAAATTGTGAAAAAGTACAAATCAGGGCTGGGTAATTATAATTAAATACCAGATACCAAATATCTCACTGAGCACCAATAAATGTATTAGTAAATGGAAAGTTTATAGGTAGCCTACTACAAACCTGCCAAGACAGAGAGTAAAGAAATGATAAAGAAATGAGGGGAAAACATCTGAGAAGCAACCGAGAGACCAAACCTTTGATTGAGCTGGCAACTCTTCTGTAGAAATGGGAGAGTCTGTCTATGGGACCCATTAAAGCTCTGTGGAAGTGAGCTTCATGGAAGAGTGGCCAAAAACAAGCCTTTTCTCAACAAAACAATAAGGCAAACTGGTTGGATTTTGACAAAACAAAAGAATTTTGGAGAAATCTACAAAATTCCAGTGCTTGGATGCACCAAACTAGTAGGGTCAAACTAGAAGAAACTTGCTGCTAAGACTGGTTTAAAAAGTGGTTTTATAAAATACTCATTTTGTTTTTTAACCTAAACCTTTGTTCAGGGTTTTGCAATATTTCTATGTATTTTAGGAGAGAAAATTGCAAACCAGGAATGAAATGGCATACTGTGCAAACAAGAGCTTCATTTAAAAGCTGAAAAAAAAGCTTTTTCCCATCACAATACCAAACAGGGTCTGGGAGACAGTCGCGCTCCTCCTTTCAGGTTTCATCAGCTTCATTGTGGAGGAGGAGGGATTGATGGTTGGGGGAGACACGTATTGAGTTTATACAGGGGGTGAATAGTAAAATTGCTCAAAGCAACAAGTGTGACCAAGCTTTCAACCATTTATCTCCCAGGCTAACGGAGGAAGGTGTGGAGTGGGCCTCTGGACGGACACTGCAGAGAGCTGGTGAATAGACAGGGAGGGGGTGATGAAGCAGAATCTCCTCACAAAGCATGGCATTATTATAGTGTGCCCCCCCTTCACCCCAGGCACCTCCCTCCTATGGGAGACTTGGCTGAGTTTGCCTCTCCAGAAGCACAACTCAGTCGAAAAAAACGGATTAACTATTTCTATATCTAAATAAAAGGAATGAGCTGAGGGAGGACAGATTTAGATTTATGATGTTGTGTAGAAATTTACCAGCTGATGTGAATGTGTACCACCTCAGAGCCATCTGTAACTGTGTTGGCCCCACACTGACCACTTATAAAAAAGCCACCGAGCTGTAATCCTGTTGGGGCTCCTCAGGATTTGATGTAAAAGCTTTCCTCAGCACTCATCTCTCACTGAGGATCCTGTTGATGGTGCAAACTGTTTTAGCCTCTTGGCTCGGCCAGTGTCTCCTGGCCTTCCTGCATTAAGCTGGCAATATTAAGGCAGGAGCTGCTCAACATGTTGTTGTTTATGCCTTGTGTTTTAGCATGCTGCATTTCTGCTTTACTATATGTTTGAAATACTTTTTTTTTTGCTTTGAAATGTTCAAGGGAGAGCGCTTTCACTCAACATGTATCTCAGATCTTGCACTCTCATCCGTATTCGAAGGATCCCAGTTTGCTGATTTGTTGCATTCCTTTGAAAAAGAATCTCTCACAACTAATCCTAAAAGCAGCAGTTAATTCCCAGGGTGGTGTGTTGTTAAAAAAAAAAAAAAAACAGGTGAGGACTGCTGAATTATTCTCCTCCAGCGTTCTCACATCAAAGGTAGATTTTTATCCATTGCTTCCCCCCTCACCTCTGGCCGTGTGTTTAAGCAACGCTGGAGCCTCCAGAATGTTTCGTCAGCTGTTTGACAACTCCGCGTCTGCTGCCGCCATGGCCAGGAGACTTTGCACCCGCAAAGTGTCCTATTGCAGCCCCCCCCCCCAAACACACACACACGGTCTGGACGCCTGTTAGTACACTGGCAGGGTACAAGCACTTTAGCCCACCTAAGAACAGGTGATCCTTCACAGATGGAAGAGGATGCACCCAGGGGAGTTCACGCTCTATTGTTTGCATCTTTGGCTCATAAATCTTTTATAAAGGATGTCAGTTTTGCTTACACAGAGGGGAGGCGACTGCCCCTCAGGACCAAGATGAAATGCAGGTACAAAAGGCTTTTGTGAGCTTAAGCTGGTTTATGTGTCGGTCTGCTTGTGTGGGAAAAAGAAAAGTTTCTTTGTGTTCTACTTTGCACAACTACACTTGATCCCAATTTGATACGTTGCCCCCCCCCCAGAAATGTGCTTATCTTTTGCAATAACACATTTACCATATTAATAGAAGTGATCTTTCATATGCAAATAAGTAAATAATGTATTGAATGTATCCACAATCCCCGTCACATGACAATGCAACCCTGAATTATTCAGTGTGAATATGCATTGTAACTGGAGTATTGTACTTTTCTGGAGTAATATTCTTCTGCACAAAGACGTTGCTGTGTGTACATTCATGTAACATCCAGCCGGACACATAATTAGATGTTTGTGCGTTTGGTTTGAGACGAGCAGAAGAAAATGTGTCCTATTTAGAATGCTCTGCAGTATGAAAACACAATAAAACCTCAAATCCAACCCATGTACACTTCTGTTCTTTTGCTTTTGTTCTCCTTTCTTAGAAAAAGACGTAATTACTTTTCAGACAGTTCTGTGGGTTGTTGAAGTTTGAAATTTTCTATATTTCTATATTTTCTATATATAATATCCTAAATTGAATGTACAGTATTTTGACAAATTTTGCCAAAAATTCAACAAAGTTGTGTCGGTTCATTAGTACAATTAATGCTTAAATAAAGTGCTTTAAGATCGGCCTGTATGTCAGTAATAAATATTAAAAAGAACATTAATTTTGTAAAATAAATTATTTTGGAAATGTTTTTTTTTTTTCAGGACAAGAAGCTGTGTTTTAAAAATTTATTATCTTTGCACAAAGGGGACAGAACAAACCTCTAAACTTACAGGTTGGTTCATTTTAGTTTTTTTTACAGGTAGCTTCAAAACAAAACTTAAAGAAGAAAGAGACGACAAACAACAAACAAGTCTAAGGCTGGGAACGTGCAGTACAAGACAAAACTAAAGCCAGTGAAAACACGTTTGTTATGGGAAGTCAGGCTCTGTGCTTTTCTCAAGTTATGTTTCAGTTTGATAAAAGGGGAATGGTTACGAACAAGGACAGACGTGAGTACTCCCTATAACCAACACAAAGCTGCTTTTAATCTAACAATAAATTTTCATTTCAGAAAGTTTCCCACATATCTGTTTCAATAAGAAGCAAACATGTATTTATTTTTGTAAAATTAGAGTATTTATCATATGAATTTCAAACTGTATTTTAATAAATACTAAATAATTACAGTAACACTAGTGTATTGTAAATATCTACTATTTAACACTGATGATGATGATGATGATGATCAGGAACACCAAGTTAACTGGCTTTGAATGAAATGTCCTGGCTTCACTACAAATGAGTTTAGCTTTATATATTTCTAGAGGTATTCTGAAAATACAAGTATAGATTTAAAAAAAAGTCATGTCTTCTGCTGATGAGTTTTTACGTTGAAAGTTTTGCTGAGGTGATAACCACTAGCTTTGTCCTCTCTGTTTTGATGTGATGTGACCGTTTTCTCATAGTTGGAGTCAAAAATGTACCAATCAGACTTACTGAGGAGTAGGGGTGTAAATTACAGCTTTATCACAACAATATATTAATTTGTTTGGATGACAATACGATGTTTCTCAATATCACAAAGTTTTTTGTGATATGATTCTTGATTCAATTCGGTTCACAAGTCTGCAATCAATATCGAGGGAAATATGTTCTAATTGCAAACATCATACGCAGAGAACCAGTTCTGTTTAATGGTTTATTTTCATCTAAAGACACTGTCAGATTTTTTACCTGATAGACACTTGAAGAAAATGTACTTGCTTGTTATAGTGTCATCAATGCTGACATGTTAAAGAGACTTTAGCTTTTCTATGAGCATGCCTAGATGACATTGAGAGAGTGTTGATTAGGATTTAGCTGGAGCAACACCGGCTCCAGGGGGAGAGAGATGGTGTCTTTAGATGCAATAGTTTTAAAAGATTACAGAACTGGTTCTCTGCGTATGACTTAAGTCTTTCAACCAAAGAAACACGTGTATTTTTACTCTTCAACACCATTTCTCTCCCAGAGCTGGTGCTGCTTTGGGGGTAAACTCTAAACAAAGCTGGCCTCAAAGTCATGCAATCAACACATGCTCATAGAAAACCTCGGACCCACCCATTGGGAGGTCTCTGTTATGTCAGCATTGCAATGATTCATCATAAACCAGGAAATACATTATTTTAAGTAACATTTTCACATTAAACTAAAGCAATACTTGTTATGTCTATCTGAAACTCAGTTAAATTACCCAATAATATGATGCGATTGATATGATCGATATGATTCATCCACATCGGCATATGGTGGCAATATGTATCAATGTTTTAAATTTGCCTTGATGTAATTAAATCCTCAATCCTTTAATCAATATTTACACACAAGAATATTTTCACTTTGGTCAGCGTGATTGGGACCTGTAGATAATAATCCAGAACATTGAAGACTGCATGTTCACAACAGTGTTCCCCATCGCACAAAGACTTGAGTGAATTTGAATGCGAAAGTGAACGAGCTCGGCTGTGGAGTTATCCTGTAAATGTCAACGTGCGTTTACGCATGAATAGAGCCAGTAAGTTCCCTTGATAGTTTTCGCTACCCTCGAGTCATTGTTGCCGTGTAATTGTATTTGTGCAATTCACCTGTTTGCTTGGTGGGTTTTCTTGGTGCTGTAAATCAAATTATGTCATTAAGTCTGCTTCTAATGAGTGATTTAATGATACGGGTGTGCTGGGCCGGTGCCAACCTGCAGGCATAAGGAAACAGCGTGCCACTCTGTGTGACTTGCCAGCCAAATGAAGGCAGTTATTGCTTGTGTGCTGCATGAGTGGCCATGATGAACAGGAATTAATCAGGCTGCCTTTTCCTCCAGACTTTTGTGTTTGTTTCCATTCTTTTCCACCAGTCTCACATGCAATCTTCTTCTTGAGATTTACAGAAATGTCTTTATCTCTCACACTGAATCTCCATCTCTTTATTTTTATTCTGAAGTTTTTCAAACTCTTGCGATTAGCTTTTAGTCTCTTCTGTAATCACTAATTCACTTTGCTGTCTCCGTCTTCATTCTCTTTAAATAATAATGCCATACAGGCAAGTGTTAAGTGAAGAAGTAAAAATGCATGATTTGGATTAAAGAACGTTAATTACTTACTCAGGATATTTTGAGCCTTGGGCTTACGTGACGTTCAAAACTGTCACCAGATGAAGAGAAATGCAGGGTTTAATCATTGTATTTTCCCTTAAGCTTTTTATTGCAATTTGACTTTATTTCTGGCTAACAAAACTGGATTTTCTGCATAAGGCATGAGCTGATTGGTAAATATGCACATTTCAGATCAACATTCCTGCACTAGTGACACGTCTTGAACGCCTTAGTTGGGCCACTTGAAGTTTCTTGAGGGACTGAGAAGCCTTTTCTCAACATCCAGCCTTAGAGCAACTGAAAGGAGGGTCAGTAATATATCTTATTTCTCTGTTGAGCTGAAAAGAAAAGGGAGAGTAAACAAGTATTGATTGGCCAGCCCCATGATTGGAGTTCACAACCTGCTATAACTGCTAGTTTCGCTGAGTGGCTATTATTAGCATTGCTCAACACGTCCTGCACGAGCCAGGTAAGTGGCTGTCCCTGACAAATGCGGTTTGCCAGTCCAGTCCATTATTCGTGGAACCAGGATGACCGCTGGGCCTCACTGCTAATATGCAAGGAGATGCTTATCAGTTCAAATTAAGAGGAGGCCCTCCCAGAGACTAAAGGATGTAATTGTTTTTGACAAGCCACAGCCCGGCGGCCATGAACCCTCCAGAGGGGAAATGGATGCAGCTCCTCATGTTGGCGGAGGCAGAAGGAGAAGAGCTCTGAAGGGATAGCCACCTCCTCACATTTCACTACACTGGTGTTAATGTTAATTTATTCTATCTATGGGTCCATCACAAGGATGCAGATGAGATTCTGTTCCAGCGTGTGATTAAATGTGGCGTCAAATCAGTAATGCTGTTATGACATGGCAGCTATTAAGCTATTTCAGTATGTCTGCATGAATTTTTAATCATTTTAAAATAATTCTGAAATATGATAAAAAAGAAGAAAGCAAGTTCTTGAATATGAAATATGAAAATGGTTTTGAAATCTCTGAGCCGCCCTGCTACAATCAATATTAAAATTCAGTCTAGAGTATTTACTACATGATGTTGTTTACTGTGTCTGAAGCAGCTTTAAACATGAAGATTTAGTTTTGTGATTTGAGGCGTTTGACAAAACAATGCCAATGAGGGCCAAATTGTAAAATTACCCATAATTATCCGTGACATGTTTATTCATCAAACGTGGCAGGTAAACAAAACTATCGAGCTTGTTTTTGTAAAAACCCTCTCAGTCAGAGAGAGCCTGTTGAAATGGTTTTGTGTGAAACCACACCAACACACTGTGAGGACAACAATGGGACAAAAACACTGGGATGGTGTTTGTTCATGGTGTTGGGTGAAAAGTCAAAGAGCTAAAACCTAATCTTAGGTTAAGAACTTCCATCTAATTCAGTGTATCTTTAGAAATCTAGAACTTATTATGTACCAGGTGAGTCAAATATCTCCGGACATCTATTTATTTTATAAACAAAAGGGAAAATTATATGTCTGATTACCCCAGCAAATAATGGATGAGGGGGGTTATATTTAGGCTATGTCCAGAACATGGCAGCCATCTTGAAAACCAGATTTAATGAAGACAGATGATCTGTCAACTACCTTATTTGTGGAATTTAGAATATCTGACATACATTTTATGAGTCGCATTGAAATGGCTTTACATCAACCCCACTGAGTTGAATGAAATGCCTTGGTTTCACAATGCTGACTTCAACAATCCAAGCTCTCATCTCCATTGGACATGGGTGAGCTTGTATGCTGATTTAAAAACAACCGGGAAAAACTTTAAAAGGGATTCGTCTTTGGGGTCAAATTATATAGTTTTGTGAAAGAGACGTCTTTGAGACACTCTGACACCAAAACCCCCAGAGAGAGCAAAAGTGTGGACTCATAAATGTGAGCCAATTTCGCCATTCAACTACTGATATATAAAATATTAAAACCAGCTCCAAACGCTTTTCTTATAAAAACCAGTAAAATGTACACAATGTTGTGTAGATTTACTGCATAGTTAGTTTTGCAACATCTGGAAACAAACAAACAAAAAACCCAAACATGTCCAGTCTAACTAATTTAAGTGGATAGGAAATATTGTCAAAATAAAATCTGTTAAACCTGACAGCTTAACACAATCGTTTTATTCATGGTGATTGGCATCATATACAACATTTGTACATCAGTTTTCCTTTCAACTATTTTTTTCTCTGAACAATCAAGCCGCTAGAAACAATCTGTTTGATAGGTATAAATACCTCTGACAGGCGGTCCCACTGGGAAATGTCTTTTCTAATTGTTTGTTTCAACTGGCTATTCTCCACTCAATTTGCCAATATTTATGGGACAGAAAGACAGAGAGAAAGCTACAGCTGCTGCTCACAGACACGGGACAAGTAGAGTATGTGTCTCGGATGATTGCACATAAGTGCTGTTTCAGGTGGGCCGTAGAATCACAATGGAGAGGAACAGCAGGGGGGTTTGAGGTAGAACGTGGAGACAAAGAAATGATTGATGGATCGGACGATCTGGCGCAACGTGACAATTACAGCTTGCCCTACAAATACACAATATGATCATTGAATCATAGCTAGAAAGCCATTGTGCCAGGAGTTCAGCTTCAAGTCACAGCAGAGACACAGTTTTTAAGAATGTAATGCTGTCGTAGCAATAACTTTTTTTCGAAACGTTGCTCATTAGACTTCTTTTTCCTCCCTTAAGTGCCAAGAAAGCCCACCCTGCTTTTTTCCTGTTTTACTTTTTTGCTCCTCTTCGAAAATTTTTGTTGCAGTTGCTCTTTCATTCAGGCCATATGGCTGAGCTCTGTGGCAAGCTGTTCATCTGAACATAAATACAAAGTTTTTGGTACCCAGAGACATCATTAAAGCAGAGGAGGGGTGGTACAAAGTTTCAATGGCTTTGAATACAACAAACTTGTTGATTTCTCTGTTCGAAATTGTAACAAATCAGCTACCTGTTTTCGGTTTGTGCTGCACCGTTATCATTTAATCATAAGAAACTGAATTTGTGATTTGCTGAATAGAACAGCAAGTCTCGCTTTTCGACCCCTGGAGTAAAAATACAAAACAAGATTAAACAGCATTTTCCAAAGATTCTAGCTGTTAATAACCTTGAATTGACAACCATTGATGGGTATTTAATTACTAATATTAACATTCGTACATGTGCGCTTGCACACACACGCACACACACACACACACACACACACACACACACACACACACACACACACACACACACACACACACA
>JAVKLF010000110.1:17413563-17426647 GCA_034783495.1 Millerichthys robustus | reverse complement strand
AGCTGAGCTACACTTGCTTTAAAAATACAGTTAATACAAGAAGAATACAGTTAATTCCAAACCCCACAATTCAGCTGATTATACATTCAAATCAACCAAGTATATGAAGCAGCAGGCAGACAGCATGTGATGGGTGTCCTGCTGTAATTCTGATCTTGCATATAGTGTATGTTAATGTTAGCCAGACCTCCTAGGTTGCTGTGGAACATAGGGGCTGAATTATTCCCCCAGAGATCACCGACTTATTTCTGCCATCCCATGCACAATCCACCTTATGCTGATGCATTATGTTTTTTTATTATCTGTTCCCATTTTTTTTTTTCTTTCTCTCTCCCTCGCTCACACCTCCCACAGCTCGGGACTGCATCTAACAGAGCATGGTGATTAAAAGAAATGTCAATGCATTCATTAATAATCCCTCCGAGCACTGAAGTGTGTGCAGTTATTTAGTCCAATCAGGCATCTTCAAATTGTTTAATTGTTGTACCAGGTGATGCTTTCTGTATTGAGTTAAATTTCTAAATGTGTGCACATACTGTGTGTTCAAGAGTATTCTTCTAATAATGTTCATTCTCATGAGTTGGCTTTTGGTTGTGCAGTAAGAAAAAAAAACGGGGATGGAGGATCACTCCTTTAGGCCATCACTCACTCAGTCTCCTTTTTTCTCCTCCTAGGGCTCTGTTTTTCTTTTTTTCACCCTTCACCACTGTTTGTTTCTTGCTCCAGGGAAAAGCCACAGCTGGCCAGACTTCAAGATAGGGCCGAGCCTGAGGGAGCCACTATGCAGCTGTTAGAAAGGGAAGTGCAGAAGTGTTACAGGCACTTAATGACTTTCATTTTGTATTCATATAGATTTTGTTATATTATAAAATGACTTTATTAAGCCACTAGAGAGACAGGGAACAAAAGGAAAACACATTTTTATGTTTTGGGAAAGAGGAAAGTGGGTAACACAGTGACTTCTGGGTGGTCATACACACGGCAATAGTGTTTTGTGATAATGCAGACTTTCCTTTGTTTTAGCACTTCAGCTTGTGTTTACATGGAAATCGTGATTTAGGAACCTTTTGAGTACAAGTTCCAGGATTAAAAAAAAAAACTTTTGAGCTGCAAAAATACAGAGGTTTTGTTTTTCCTCGAAAAATAATGGCACCAACAAAAAGATGGCTTCTTATTTGAATGTAAACATGAAGCTGACTTCTTGTAAAAAATTAGGCTTTTACAGAAATTTCATGAATTTATCTTGTTTTTAACTAAAAAAATACATATATTATGGTAAACTTTAAATTTTGCTATGACCAATTTAAATGATGCCACATTTTTTAAAAAGTGACACTGTTTGTATTCAAGTTGTTACAATAAGTTGGTGAAATGGTTCACTTAACAATAAGCATTGTAACTGGGTTAAATACATACTGTAGTCCAGGGGCAGCTTTAGTTTTATCCATTTGTCACAAGTGCTTTTAAAAGCTTTGTAGTTTATGAAGTGAACCTGTTTGGACCGAATGAATGAAGGTGTATTTTTGCATTTCTGTTCTAATTAGCACCATTAAAGTACAAGTGTTGGGCGTCTCTGGAGACCCCCCTCCAGTAAAAATAATAAAATTTTAACAATGAGCTTGATTCTTTAACTACTTACTCAGTTCATGTTTCCCATGGGTTCTACTTAAGTGTTGCACATTAAAAGGAAGGCCACTCTGGAGCTCATTTCTTGCTCTTTCCTTACTCGCTGGTATGTAAAAACTGAAGAGTGAAATGATTACAAATTTTAGAAAATGAAAAACAATATTAAAGAATTAACCCGCGTCATCTTCAAAAAAACACACACCCCTCCAAAAAAATAAATAAATAAAAAATCAGCAAGCACAACACACAGGAAAGTATCGTATTTCCATTATTAATACATCTTTTCCTAGCTACTACTCCTTTCTAAGGATAAATGTGTTTTATTTTTAAAGGTGTGGCAGCAGTCTGCTCTCCATCAGAGATTGGTCTCATACAAGAACCATGGGCCTTTGACAAAATAAGAATGGCCTGAAAGGAAATGCTGGAGCTTCAGTTATAAAAACCAATCAGAGGAGAAGCTCCCCCTTGGTGATCCAATCTTTCATCAGCCAGGCACACTGACAGTCATTTTGAAGTAAATAGATGTTAGAGCAGAAGATAAACAGATTTTCTTGTGAGCATTCTTTATAGTCACAGCGTGTTTATATGATTGATCCTGTTAGAACAATGATTATTAATACATTTTTTTATAAAATGTGTACAAATTTATAGTTTTTATTCAATTTTATAATTTTAAGGTGAGTGGAAACTACTGGCATCGTTTTCCTCTTGTAATTCATTGTGAACATACTGTGAACTACAACAGTACTGTTTCTGTCAGACGAGTTCTCTCCTGCTTCGGTTTCACTGCAGGTCGACACGTCTCTGATGGATTTTAATGAAACGCATCTTTGAGCTATGAGTTTGGGAGGCAGCTATTAATGTATTTTTTTTATCCATTCCTAATCCTCCTTTTTCAAGGGGAGAAGCAAGGGCAGTCAGGCCCATCAGCTTGAAACAACATGACAGTAGCTGCTGAAAGTGGATGAAACCTGCAATAAAGAGCCAATCTAGAAAGGCATACCCTGACAAAAATTACATGTTCCGGTTAATTTACCCCCAAATCTAAGTTTGAGAAAACCTATCTTTGAACTTTTGAAGAACATTTATGTTTTAGTGATATTTTTTTGAAAAGCCACAGAATTGCTCTAAAAGCTGAATGCTTGCAGAATATTACAGACTGGTAACTCGCAACTTCTTGTTCTGAGTGTTTTCCCCCTTCATGTTGACATCTGTACAGTAAGCACATTTTCCGCTGAGTTTTTCACTGTGTGTCAATCAGCGAGTCGAGTAGCCTTGTGTAAATTCCTTCTCAATGTTTTGTTTCCGTATGATCCAGAGAACATAGAAATAAAACAAGGCCAAATCGATTTATGCTGCACAGACAGCGGTTGACCGGTCGGGGTTTAGGGTTGTGGAAATCCTTTCATATCCATCCCCTGCATCGGACTTTTCAGTAACCCTTCTTTCTCTGAGTTATATGGAGTGTTATTTTGTCTTCATAGTCAGGAATACTGATTAACCAGTAAATAGAAGTTTCAGACACAGGTGTTATTATTCTTCAGACACTTGAGACACACACTGCCCTCAGGTGATTCCCATTTCTCTAACTGTGAGACTACTAGCACCACGTGGCTGGACCTCTGTCAGTCACTGTAAAATGGCTGAATATTTATACAATCACTTATATAACATGACTTTTTAATCCGGTTGGTTTTACTCTGTGGAAATTTGATTTCATGTTGACATTGAAAATGTTTTTTAGGGATTTTTCTTTTGTCAAAAGGCTTATTTTTTATTGACCATGACAGATTTTTGATTAGTTTTTTTTTTTTTACTGAACAATACAACCAAATGATTTAGTAGCAATTTAGTAATTTAATAATAATAGTAATGTAGCTTAAAGCTTTCTCTGTGGTAATATTTTCCATTCAACCAATAAAACAAAAGGCTATGAAAGATAAAAAAAAATAAGGCCTAACTATTGTTACTGCCAAAACCAACATTGTTCTTTTTAAAAGTTATTAGTATTCTGGTCAACTTCCTTTGGGTCTGTCAATGCTGTGCTGAAAACAGAACCTCTGCTGTGAAAGGCACCCCTCTCACAGGACGCCCACTAGAAAAAAAATATGGTGGTTTGAACAAAATACAGATTTAGCCTTCTGATGTTCCTAAAGTTTTAAATCAGCTTAGTATGCTCTGCTCTGTATAACTTGAAAACAATGTTAAAAAATGTTCAGAACAATTGACCAACTGATCACGGGGTCTGCTTTTACAACAAGAACATTTTAAATTCCACCTGCTTCAATATTACTTTACAAAAACCCAGAATCTACAGTATTCTTCAGATTTTACCCGATCCCTGATGACTTGATAACCGTTAATGGAACTTCAAAAGAAAGAGGAAAAAAAACTGTTAGTGCTTACAAGCTAAAACAACATATATTGTAGGATTTTACACAATTAGAAAATTATATTTAATTAGATTATATATCACTATTGATCTCTTGGGAAGATTCCTTCAGAGAAATTAAAGAAGTTGTCCTTTTTGTTAGCATTAATCACTTTTAGGAAATTACAAATGTAAACAACCAAACCGTGTAAAGAAGTCAATTACACCACAGTGACCAATAAAGTCGTGATTATAGGTAATTACTGACAACAGGAAGTGCAATGTTTTTTTTACAATAATTTTTAGATGTGGCTTGCTCATTGTCAGATTCACGGACTGGGTAAATCGTGAGAAAATAGTGTGAAGATAAAGAAACAGATTAAGAGATTAAATGGTGCCAACAGTCAGTTCTTTCTCCAGCTAGCCTATGCATTTTTCTTCACATAATGATCACATACAACTCCACATTCTTTTGATGGCAAAAAGGTCAGCGCGCCCCTTCATCCATGACCAGCCCTGCGTATTTTCTGAAAAGGTGAGAGGGACCTGGCGCAAGCTGGGGTCTTTGCAGCAAAACAAGGTAAAGGCAGGAGGAGCCTTAGAAAAGCCTTTGTTCTCTGCCTGCTGCCACACTCTCAGCTGGAATTCCATTTGTTCTTTCACTGGAATGAAATGGGATTGATTGTTAGCTCAGATGTCTAGTAGAAGGGAGGGGATGGGAAACGAGGCAAGAGAAAAGAGAAAAAAACAGGGACGCAAAGAGAGAAATAAGGGAGGATGCAGACCTTCTGGAAAAGAGACAGGTAGACAGATACTGGTAAGAAAGTAAAACGGGGGAACAGAGAGGTGCAGGGAAAGTGCAAGGCTTTTCAAATCTGTACTAGCACTTAAAAGGCAGAAGCTGAGCGAGTGAAAGTAAAGTGTAGGATAAAAGCGGGGAAGCCGGGCATCAGGCAGTAGTTAGTTGTGGCAGGCTCATTGTCAAATCCACCTAGCTAGGATACCTCATCAGCATTCTCACCTCAAATGTTTCTATTGTCAGAGTGAAAAAAAAGGTAGCGCCTTGGCTGCTCCAGGGTCTTGATAGCTCTCATTTACTCACTGAAGTTAAAATATTGTGAAATTGATCATGACAGTTTGTATTAAATGCTATATAAGAAAATTTAAATTAGGCGAAGTTGGAGTGATGAAAATGTGGATCTATGAAAAACGAAAGTTAAATTAAATTGACTTTCAAATGAACAACTGAATAAGTAAAATTCTAATAGAATGCATAAGCCCCCACTGGCTTGCATACCAGAGTTTTAGGCCTGACATGTGAAAGAGGTCTGGAAACGCTAATGTTTTTCCAATATTGATTCTGTTTCCAAAAGCAAACAAACTGTAGTTTCCATTCCAGGTCACTAGCTGGCACTGTGACACAAATATGCACATACATTTTATTCCCAAATATGAAAAAAATTATATCCAAAATGGTGAAGATACAAATATTTGTTTGTACCCAGGATGAGGTTGGGTTGCTTCTACATATTGAAAAGTGTGAGCAGCACAAACAACACTTTGCTACTCACCACTGTTGTTTATCGACTCTAACAGTCATTCTGTGTTTGTCTGTCTTTTCCTGTCCTCTCAAACCCAGCCAGTCGAAGCAGATGAACCGGGTTCTGCTGGAGGTTTCTTCCTGTTAAAAGATAGTTTTTCCTTTCCACTGTCACTAATGTGCTTGCTCAGGATGGGAGATTGCAACAAATGGATGATTCAGTGCATTCTCCTTATTTTCTTCCTTGCAGGATGTCATGATTAAAGTGTGTTGGTATTGTTGCTAAAATGTTAGTTCAATATTTGTAACATTGTCTGAGTTATAGCCATTTTGTGTTAGCTAATGTGGCATCTATCTTGAATTGGATTGACTCCAAAAGGTACCAATTTGTAGATGTACACCCAGTGATAATCATGTGAAGTTGTCATTTAAATCCATTTATTGGGTTATGTGATATTTTGCTAAAAGATAAACAGAGCTGATTCCAGCAGTTAATGGCAAAGATTTACATAGATCTTGTGCATTACATAGTACTTGGAGTATACATGTAAGTGACTCTCAGTTAAAACTACACTAAATATTAGTTCAAACAGATAGCGTTACAGCCATTTTTGTGTTTTCTAAGTTCAGGTGACTGTGACAGCCATCTTGAATTGGACTGACCACAAATGCTATTGATTATTTCCTGAAACTTTATTGAATTTATTCAGTGCATCATGATATTTTTTGGTAACAGAGTGACAGACTCTGTGTAAGTCTTGTGATGAAATGTCCAGATAGATTCTATCTCTCACCTCCATGTCAGCTGGGATAAAACACACTGTGACCCTGAACCGGATGAAGCTGGAATAGAAAACGTACAAAACCTACAATAGCCACAGCACACAGTGTTCCTGAAAATATAATTTTGCCATTACATGTGCCGTAATCTCCTTCACTTCTTGCCTTTTTCTGAAATATTTTGGTATGTGCCTCAGTGCAACCACACTTTTGTTGTAGCACATAACTTTCAGGTTGTGACCCTAAATATTTTCTTCGGTTTTTGCTTGGATATTGCCTTTGGGGTTTTAATGAAAATATATATTTATACTAAACTTAAAGATACCTGAAGTCATCCAACTTTTTTATCAACGCTATTGGAGAAAGTCTCAGTTAAGTGCACTGGGTTCAACCTTACAGGTAGGATTCAGTTGCTGAAGGTTTGACAGGTTTTACTCCTAGAGCGCTGCTGGGATGTGTTCTGGCTTTTTTCCAGCCGCGGCCACTCCACAGGCGTACATGCAGGGAATTTAAGAACAGCTGAATATTCTGGTCTAGAAAAAAAAAAACGCAAAAAAAGAAAAGAAAAAAATCACCTTTCAAAATGTATTCTTCCTCTGCTCTTTGGGTTTTGCATACCCCCTGCTGTAACACAGTGTAGCTCCAGCTCAGATGCCCTCCTTGCGATACTCATTTTGTTACATATTTTTTTGTAAGTATGAAAAATAAATTCTGCTGCGCTTCAAAGACATCCTGTTGTGTAAATTTTATGTTCAGGCAGCACACCTGCAGGTACCTACGCTTCACAAAGGCGGTGCAACAGGACACTTTATACTGATAAAAACCTCTGTAGAGGACGTCAAAGCCATTCGGTCAAATGTCATAGCTGGGAAGCACAACTCTGATGTTACGCTGCAACTCCCTATCTCTCTCATTTTTTGCTCATTTGTTTCTTTGCTGTCTTCCAGCCTAAATAGTGGCATACATTCTCATTTATTTCTCCAAGGAGAAATGCTTGAATTGTTCCAGGTCAGGGGGAATTTGTTCTGCACATTATCTTTGCATCATGTGGACAGCGTCTGAAACAGAAAAGCATAAAGTTTCTACAGTATGTACTCCTCGTAGAGCTGTACGAAGGCAGGAGATGCTGGTTCAGCAGTGACAGTGTCTCTTATTGGAACAAGCAGGACGAGTTGTTTCATTTGTTAGTGTTAGACATTTCTTTGAGTCAAATTTTCCCATGACCGTACAGAGTGAGGTGTAATTGCTTTATGTAGTTATTACATCACAACGTCTTGAAATATCACTCGCATGTGCGTCCCGAGACAACTGGGGATTATCTGTTTACTATTTTCTTGTCAGGGATTGGATTCAACAAGATGTGCTACATGAGAAGCCTGAAGGGAAAGGTGTGTGTCATTGTGTGGATAAGCCTCCCATAATGTCAACACACGTCTCCAAACCTGTGTTTGTGGCAGCGATTAACAGGGATTGAGCACCAAATTACGCTGAGAGAGAAAAGGAGCAAGCGATTACCCACATGGCTCTACCGAAGAAGAAGCCCCCCCCAACGACCATTACCCCAGTTGTAACAGCATCTGGGACTGTGGATGGATTCATAAAGAACTGTGCATTTCTAATTCCGCTGACTCACTGAAACACAAATCTGCTGCTGCAGAGGGCAACATCTGTGGCTTTTATCTTCTATTTCTTTATAAGCTTGTTTGCTCTTTGGAATGAAATAAGAAAACAGGAGGTGGTGATAAATGTAATAAAAGGGGGGAAAAAACAGTAGTGGGGGCGGGGGGGATTATTGCAAGGTCGAGTCCATTAAGAATGCCTCAGGATGAATGGATGGCCCGGAGCCGTGGGACATGTCGGGGCTCGCCCTTCATCAATCACCCTGCGCACACACTTTGGCCGTGACACGAGAAGCATGGTGGGGCTGATTTGATTAATGTCATATTTCTGGAAGATTTGAAGAGTGACAGCTTTGCATAAAATATACCCACCCACCTAGATCACACACTCACACACAGTGTGTTTAGTAGGGGTGGAACAGTACACAAAGATCCTGCTTCAGTACATAGCTCAGTTTTTCAGTCACGGTTCAGTACATTTTTGGTACATCAAAGGAAAGGTCTTTTTGCACCGTTTTTTTCTCCTAGTGTTTACTGTTGTGACTAGAACTGTGCCTTCAGGTCTTTAATTTACATCCAAACACTGTCGTTCTGCCAGGTGTTGCCTTCATCATACCAGTCAATTTTGCAGAACATGGCTTTTCATCTTTTCATTGGGTGTGAAGTAGCATGTTGTTACCGTTAAATAAATCTCGATAGCTTCAGATGTCTATTTGCCATCTTTGAGAGCCATAGCAGAAGACTTGGATAAAGCTTCTGCTTTATTATATGGATGTTTTTCTGGCTAAAATGCCGTCAGTGTACAGTTCTGTTACAACCTGTGTTAATGACCGTAGAGTATGATCACATGTTGGCTAATATATTGTTTTGCCTTGGCTGGTTAGTCCATTTTTGTTTATTATCACCTAAGTTAACTGTTGTGTTTAGTACTTACGTAATGTGTAGAGGTGAAGATTTTTTGTGTAACATGCCTGTGCAAATTCTCAGTTATTCGGGTCATTGCAACAGGCTTAAATTGGAGGCAACCAGACTTAGATCAATTCTTCTTTGAAAACGTTTCGTTTCGACACCTATCCAGAACTCTTTGTCAAGTCTGGTAACTCGCACTGAGTAAGCTTTGCTTTGTAATTTCATCTTCTTCTTTAGTCAAGAGCTCAGGTGAGTCAGTCAGAAAAAAAGAAGCAAACTCAGTGCGAGCTACTAGAATTGACAGACTCCTGGATAGGTGTCGAAATCTTTTCAAACAAGAATTTATCTAAGTCCGGTTGCCTCCGATTTGTTAATTTTTGTGTAAAATTCAAAAAGGATGCTGGTAGAAAGGCAGGAGTTAAATTTGGTTTCACACACTGCATTGTACAGAATGATAAAACAATATATTGGTTAAGTACATGTGTACTGAACCGGAAGAGCTGTAGTAAAAATATTGTTGTACAAATACATGCACTTTTGTATTTACTTTAAATAAATGACAATTGTCTTAAAATAAGATTTACCATCTGTCTATTTCCCCATGTCATTTTTACATTCTTTAAATTAAGACAGTGAAGACTGCTTACAATGTTACATTTTAGTCAGGGGCAGCCATTAAAACAATTTCAGTTTTAGATTTATTTGTTTCTTTTTTTTCTGAGTGACTGACTCACCTGAGCTCTTGACTAAAAAAGAAGATGAAATACAAAGCAAAACAAAAGCTACAGAATAGCATCGTTAAACAAGTTTAAAGGGATATTTAACCTAAAATATTTTGCATTTGTTGAGAAAGGATGTGACAGGACTTAAAAAATAGTGCTCAGAAAACAGAAATAAAAATTGCATGTTGACTTCTGACCTAACAGCATGATATGCAATTGTGGCTTATATATTAGGATTACTATGCCAGTGAGCTTACTAGATCAGCGAGACAATAAAATGCACACAGTTAATTTTATCAGACTACATAAAGTTGGGATGTTAATAAAGCCTCATAAAAGAAGTCAGTCTTTTACATTAAGAATAATATTGTTGTAGATGATTTTCTAATAGAATAATTGGAAAACATATCAGGAAGTAATGTTTTTTTTAATCACATTGTTTCTTGTGCAGCAAACCAAACAAACCTTGTCTTTATCATGGCTTTTACCAAGTCATGGGTGCTTTGCTTGAATGGTTTCAATTCTAGCTTTTACTCTCGGGGCTGTTCTCTGTTTGATGGCTCTTAACTCAGTTACAGACGTTCTCACTGCCAGACAAGGTGAAGTAGCGGTGATGTTTGTGATTTAAAATTTTTGAGGCATTTCCCTTGGGTGCTTTTTATTTTTACTTAGACAAAACCCATTTGTTTTTTGTATTTTTTTTTCAGATTAAATACTGAGATACAGGATTACAGCCTATCAAGAATGCCATGTTGTCTTACAACTGCATGTAATTTTAAAGTATTTTAAAAGTTTCTAATACATGTTTACCTTTCATTTTCTGAAATTAATAATGCAGATTTGATATTGCACCAGATAATAAATTATTTCATAAATAAATAAATAATGGCTCAACCGATCATGTCTAAATTATTCTTTTTGTTTGATTTACCGTAAGCTCACCAGCATACTGGTCCCCAACAGGTCTGAGCAGAGGAACGCAGCAAGGTTGCATACTTTCAAAACTGATGACATGATCAGAAGGTTTGCTTGTAGCTCACATGGAGGATCACAGAGGTAGTCCTCAATAACCAGTCTACTCTGCGTCTTATTTTTCCTCCATGGTATGATCTGATCCATATACTGCACCCGTTTGTACAGCTTCCTTTTGGCCTCCGCTCTAATAGGTGCTACATCATAAAATGTTTTTCAGTACTTATGATAAGATATGATGATGAGATATGCCACACACCACGGCCCTTTTACTCCGAACTGTAGGAGTCTCTATGGTCAAATTAATACTACGACACAGCTGGAATGGTACAAGAAAAATTGTGATGAATGAAGAGTCTCACGGGAGTCTTCATTAATTTACTTTCAGGGTAAAGTTGTAAAAGTCAATAGAGGAACAACAGTCTTTAGATTTCTGCATCACCTTTATTTTTTACACACAGATGCCGTTTGTTTAATTTTGAAGGCTCCCTTCTTGTTGTATGAAAAAAGTATCCAGATGGTGGATGGCTTTTGCAGTTTCTTAGGAATGTGTCTTTGGTGTATTAAGAACTATGTAAGCTTCTGATCATAGCATGGTAAGCTGTGCAAGGTTTTGCTCAAAATTTCTGTAGTAAGGTATTGATGCTGTTGGTTTTCATCATTGTGGTAGCACATAGGTCCTATAGCATAACCATAACTTGGTGCCCACAAATTTGAGAATTTGAAGCAGGACTTACCACACTCACCTCATGCCTAGGCTATGGCTTTGACCTTCTCGTATTCTCATTGATATCCTTGGTGGCAGCGTCATGTTGGCATGATGTAATCTTTAGGCATTTAGCAGAGTCTTGAACAGAATTTATTGTTTCCAGTGATTATTTACATGACAATGTCCTTACAGCTTTTCTATGCTCAGATTGGTGTGTTTTACAATGGAATGCGTAACTTTATTGTTCGACATGATTGCTTCCTGGTTCAATCCCCCTAGGCGTGGCTCAACCGGAGAAAGACCATATAAGGAGGTGGCCCGCTGTGACATGACACCGAATGAGCTTGCGGGTGACCCAGCTCCATTCGGTCCGGCCGGGCCTTAGAACTTTGCAATTGTGTAAATAAATCTTTAATCTTATCGTGAATCTGTCTCTGATGATTGCTTCGTACGCAAGGATTTCACCACAAATTTCTTACAGTCTTACCAAGGCAAGAGTACTTACCTTAGTGTCATGATTGTCTTTACATCGAACGACATCTTCCAAAAACAAAAGAAGAAGAAGAAAATTCTAAAAAGTTTTTTAATTGTAGAGTGTGTAGCAGAATAGTCACCTGTATGAAGGGGGTCCAATCGTGGCACTGGATTATCACTTAATCAGCCTGACTGTTAATCATTTTGTAAATTGTTCTGGATGTCATTACATATAAGCTACAATATAAAAAAACCTTCAAATCCTAGTTTACCTGTACAGTAATGGTTATTTTCAGTTTTTTCACACATTTCAGAGTTTTTTCTTCATCGGCCCAGCACTAACGGTAACACATCCTTCTCTCTCCTTTGACTGCCCAGTGGAACCAGCTTCCCTCCAGGGAGAAGACAACCTCTCCAACGGCCAATTACACGATTAATTGCCTATCAGATCCAATTTGCCATTGCAGTAAATGAAGCAAAGTATTTGTTACTGTGTGTGAGGGGAACATGCATGTCTAGGTTTGTGCGTGTGTGTATGTGTATGTTGGAGGCTCAACGCAGTGTGTTGCTCCTGTCATCCTCAATCAGTAGAACTGAAACATCTAATTGCCCAGCTCCCACTCGTTTGCCTTCCAAAACATTTCTTTGTTTGTCTAATCAGGAGCTTGCACGCTCTCCCACACAGTTGGATACAGCGAGTGATGCACCAAGGCTTTCTTGTGGATTCACTTGCATGTTCCACGCACATCACAATGTGCAACTGCTTCACTCACTGGAATAATAGAAAAGGAGCAAAACTCTCCTATTGCACTGTAGGGAGGTGGAGTATCAGAGGAGAAGCACTTTGGTGTATTGCCTCTGTCGCTGGTAAATTTGCTGACACATTTTTTAATTAATAAAAAGCATTAGTGAGGCTCTTCGTTCTTATCCTCAACAGACTTACAGTTTTGTGCTTGTTGCTGGTGGCTGTGGTCGTCTGCCATAAAATTAGAAACACCTCTTAGAAAGGCCTTTTTTTAAACTTTTTTTCCTACTTATTCTGAAGCACTTTGTAATCGTTTGATCAAAAAATAAACTTAACTTGAATGTCCATCAGTATTAATCCTCCTCATCTTTCAGCTGTTTTCCACTCAAACTGTAACAAGCTGGAAGAAGATCGGGCTTATTGAATCGTGACAGACGAAGGGTTCAAAGTTCTGCTTTCCTCTCTAGCACACGTTTTTTTCCTGTCAGATCACACATGGAGACATTTCACACAATATAACTAATAACACACACACCAGACCTAATAACACACACACACACACACACACACACACACACACACACACACACACACACACACACACACACACACACACA
>JAVKLF010000110.1:17401552-17412013 GCA_034783495.1 Millerichthys robustus | reverse complement strand
GCATGATGCGGCCCGCCCTCAACCAGATTCTGCCTCCAGTGGCCCCATGGTAAATTGAGTTTGAGACCCCTGGTCTAGGAGAAGGTGTCAGCGCGTGTATTTATCATGTGAAAGTGTGTGTATTATGTTTCCGTGGAGCACTGTCTCCGTCTGAGACCATTGTCCTCGATAACGATGGAAAGTTTATCAGCGGCCGATTCAGTTCAGAGCAGGTCCCACAGATGTTCTCAGGAAGAGAGGGGGGAAGCAGTCCAGAGCAGTCAGTTTTGCAAACCATCCAGAAGAGTTGGAGATTACTGGCAAGTCAAGGCCAGCACGGGGAGCCAGATTCAGATAACAATGATTTGTTTTGGATAGGCCGACTCTTCATTTTTCCGTCTGCCTTGAGAGTCTCACTGGTACTGCACAATGGCAGGTCAGGGCTAAGTTTATTGTGACACCTTTACGACATCAAAAATCAGCCATAACATGGAGGGGCTTTGCTTGTAAGTATAATAAGCACTGCGGCTCATCATGATTAAAACAATGTAATTATTCCATGATGGTTTTGAGCATTCATAAAACTTTGTAACTGGTTGTTTATCAACATGATGTCTGTGAGTATGGAGCAGCACAGTGTATCCAGAACTTGCCTCAAACCTACAGGGACATACAGTATTACAGTATATGAAAACTAGACACATGACCAGAATCTGGAAATTTAAGCCACATAGGACGAGTTACGCAGTGACTGACAGGTTTTTACTCTTTCTAAAATATTTGGCTTTACAGTGTGGATATTTTTCCTTAGTTTTCAATTCTTTTGCTAAATGTGCTGAAGTCACAGCGGGAGTTCAGGGTGTTCTCGACTGTTAAAAGACTCCGAACCTCGATAAGTCCCAGCAAACTGTGTGAATGGATGCCTGAGGGAAGGAATATTTGCCAGAATCCACCTAAAAGAAGAGTGTTTGCTCACCTACGCTACGCTCATTTCCTCTTCTCTTTTGGCATACCTCTCCATCTCTCACTCTGCTGGAAATGTGACAAGTGAACAAGGAATTATATGCAGTGAGCACAGACGGGAGCCCATTTCACGTGTGTTGTGAGCCCCACTGAAGACACCCGGTGCCCCCTTTACTGTCACATTCCTCGCATATGCACGTTACTCTGGGATAGTTGCAAAATTCATTTTCGGTGGTGTGAAGCCAACAGTATGGGAGGAATAGGAAAAAGCTGATGTTTACACATCTCAGATAAATGATGCGATGTGCTGTTTGCTTTAATAACCAGACTGAACCCAGAGACACATGTAATTGCTTTGATGCTGTTCTGATGTCTGCAAATAATAGTGCTCTCCATGTATACAGCGTCACTCGGGTGCTGGGGGTTTGCACATAGGCCTGTGTGTGTGCGCATGTAACACTGAGAATTACCCCATCTCTTAGCTTCTTTGGTTTTTGTCTGGGTTCCCACCCCAAGGGTCTGATTTAGATTAAATGTCACTTTTAATGGAAAATTTGATGGAAGCAAAACAACAACTTGGAATATTGCTTGTGTAAGTAGCAGGAGGGGAGGCAAGTGCCATGGCGATGTCAGCGGCAGGGGTTGTTTCTCTCTTGATTGTACTCTTTAGGAATTCATTGGTTGCCTCTATGATATTGGTGTTGTAGCAAATGTAGCCCCCAGGCAGGCAGGGCAGCTAGCGCGCTGCTGCTCTGTATAAATGAGTGTGCCAGGAGGAAATGTAGCCTGGACCTGGTGCAAAGTTACAGAAAAACAAGTGGAAACTGATTGGACGTTGCATTTAAGTACTACACTCTAGTTTCCCACTGGATTTGCATTTTTCTTATTGTGTTTTCAACCCATTTACTTCGCGTTTTAATTGCTTTTGTATTCTGAATTTGCATGAATTGCGCCCACATTAATGAGAAACAAAGCCTCCCTGGCAAGCTGACATAATTTTGTGTGTGATTGGCTGCAGTGTCCAAGCTGCAGAACATCTTGCAGGGAAGCAGCTGCTTTTCACTTTCAAACCAGTGGATATTTGAAATGTCACTGATGCAGCAAATGATCATGACATGCCACAGGCAACTCCTGGACCTCCGTTGGACCCTGTTTGCTGTGATGCAGATATTAACCTCACGATCATTTACAGTATGAGGCCTGCCGTGCAGTTTTGTGTTTCTATAGTAACTCTGGCTGCACAGAATTCCCTTTTGGCTGCATAGTAATTAATTTATCTTTATGGATCTCTTGTATCCCTGAAGTCTTTCAGCAGGGTGGCCTGAAAGCTGAAAGCCGTATTGTTGATTGAATGAACAGTCTATCTTCAGATGCGATCACAAATCGGGACCCATTGGGGAATAGCTGAGAGCAGGCCAGATTATGTTCTTTCATGCTGCAGTGGTAATGATTCGGTTTATCGTACAAGACACAAAGTGACTGTAATTGCAAGTTTGGTACAGGCATCAACTCTCTGTTGTGCTGGTGCTCACGTGGACGATAACTGTAGCCCTTGCACTTATGGCACAGGTTACGATTTAGAGAACGCTTATTTCCTGCATTTTCTTTTGCTCCATCTGAACATGGAAGGGTTCAAGATGTTTCAAGTTCAGGTTTTATAATGAGCTGTTACTACCAGTTCCCAGTGCAGCCTGACATTTACTCAAGGCAAGGCAAATAAAGATGGGAGAAAAAAATAACTGAATATTTGCCTTCTTTGCCCCAACCCCTCCTTCTTTCCTTTAATATCGTTTGCAGTTTTTGCCTACCTGATAGTATCTTTCTTCCACATATCACAACTGAATATGATGCAGCCAAGAATCCAAGGAAAAAAGCTGAGGCCATCAAGGAAGTTAGATGCCATATTTCTTTATGTAGACAGTATGGGAGCCAGCAGAATATAGGCTGTTTTAGTAACTACAGTGAACCCTCTCTATTGCACGCTTCACCTTTTCCAGCCTCGCTGTTTTGCAGATATTTTTTGTGCAGTTTTTTATGCTTTTTTTTTTTTACACACATTGTGTTCTGCGTCCTGAACTGAAAACACATTACAATACAGTTCTCTAATATAATCGAAGTTGGCATGTCTGTTCATAAGAATATTCTTGCCCAGAAGAAAACAGAACGCCAACAACTACCCATAACTATGTTCTTCTCTCAGAAAAAGACCCCTGCACCACAGCCTTAAATAGAAAAGGACATTACAGTGGAGTGGAGACACAGTCAAAGGAATTGCAAAAAATGCGTAGGTCACAATGTGTCCAACCGTGTAGTTTGATTCTTAAAAATATTATTTTACAGTATTTCTAAAAATTATCATATTTATTTGTAAGAAAATGTTTCTATTGTTATTTCTTAAACAAATTCTTGGGACTGAAAACAGGTCTTTTTGGAACATAATCCCCGCGATAAATGATGGTTCACTGTATATGTCTGTTTTATGTCATTTAATTTCACGTTACTGCTCCCTGTGTAGAGTTTTGATTGGCTACAACGTCATATCCAACCTTGTCTACGTTGGGCTACAGCTTCTGACTCAGACTGAGCAAAACACATATATACTTGTATACTTCCTAGACAAGGCAAGATGCTTTCTGTGGCCAGATTTGAACCAGGAAGCAGTAGATGATGATAACTAGTCTAGAGCTTGTTTAGTGTCCTGCTGAAAAAAAAAAAAAAACATAAATATGAAACATATAGGATTCATTACTTCCTCAGTAATTCAGAAGCAAAATGACAAGTTTTGAACTCAGTTGTGCTTTTTACTAAATAAAAAAAAACAAACAAACCAGAAAACAGCTAGATTTCTTTTTATCTATCTTTTTATTTATGCGTATGATCCAGCGGTGCAAGTTTGTTAAAGAAATAGGTATAAAAGAAAAACAAAATGAAAGGAAACAAAGTTTAAGACAAATGTTTGGAGCAGTAATAGAACAAGACAACTCAGCAGGAGGTAAATAAGCCAAACTAGAAGCAACATAAAGAAGTGGGGGGAAGAAAATAATAATGATAGCTAGCTTATGTCAGACTCTGTCACAGAAATGACTTGGGAGTTTGGAGACAGCAGTTGTCATGGAAACAGTTTTTTTTTTCTTTTTTAACGCCGCTGTCAGCCCAGTGGTGCTTTGTATTCTTCCCGTGAATGACGATGTCCGCCACTGAAGATGTCATCCTGAGAAAACTAGGTGTTGGCTGTCAGCGGACCTGAGTGCTGACACTGTCTTTGCTGAAGTTGTATTGTCCTGCACAGTCCTCTGAGGATTTGAAAAGTCTGCTCAGCCCGCTTTATTTCAATTTGTCGACTTCTTCCCTTTAGGCTTAGCTGGAACTAACTCAATGTAAGCCTCAAGAAAAGACATTTTACAAACCATAGCAGAAATAATACAGTTGGGCAAGGCACTTCACCCACCTTGCCTGCTGGTGGTGGTCAGAGGTCAGAGGGCCCGGTGGCGCCGGTTCATGGCAGCCTCGTCTCTGTCAGTCTGCTTCAGGGCAGCTGGCTGCAATGTAGCTTACCACCATCAATGTGTGAATGTGTGTATGACTGTAGACTAACTAGAGTCCTTAGGAACTTGATAAAGTGCTATATATGTTCAGACAATTTACCATTACTTTATATTATATCAAACCTTTGTCATAGTTTTTGAGTGTCAAGTAGAAAATAACATTCTGAAAGAAAAATAAAAAAAAATCGATGTGAATTCTAAAACTCATTATTAGCTCAGAAATAAAAGATACATTTTTTTAACTAAATTCACCAAAACTCCATGAATCTTCCAGTTTATTGCATAGTCTGTGTTCATGCGTATTTGCACCGGTAATGTGCTGTAGCCTGGATCGCATCCGTTGTCCTAATGTTGTGCCAGAGGCAGGAAGTCCTGTTTACAATGCTCGGCATGTTCTGCACAAAAGCAGCATTTTTAATTAAAAGTTTTCATGTATTCCACCCCCCCTATATTGGGAGGTGTGATCGTTTGCCTGTCATTTCAGCTCAACACAAACATATTTATTTTGGGTCCCAGATTCATTTAATGGCCTTGTCAAAACTGATGAAAATTAGAGGAGGCAGAAGCAGCTGATAAGCCCCTCTGTTATTAGATCGGCTGGAGTGCTTGTTTGTCTGCCTCAGTTTGTCCTACACCGGTGCACGTGTACAACCAGTCGGCATTCTAAGGACAATAAATGATCCTTCATGACTGCAAGGCCGCCTTTGTTCCCAAACGCACAAAATCAGGATTAAAGTGTACCTGGCTGAAATTTTAAGAATGAATGACGCATTGGGAACCTGTTGCTGCTGAAGCGTCTCTGCATTACTCTGAATGTACAACAACAGATTTAAAAGAGATAAAAACAGACGTTGGAGGTGACAAACTTCTGCTTTTCTTCACTTGGTCCTTTCAGTCATTTTCCACTCTGAATAAAATAGGAGTCGCTCTTTTCAACCAAGACTCAGAGGGTGACGGAGACATGGTGCGACCGTGCTGCATGCTGTGCATAGGATAAAAATGTATATCAAATAAAAATCGGATTTTCAGATCAGTATCTGAGCATACGCAGCTGTCACTCTGCATTTGAGCTGCATAATCACAGTTCTGCTTCTGCTTATGGTAAAAACATTGTGCCGGCTTTTGCTGTTACGCCGGAATAGATCAAATTGCACTTTATTGGTACTATATGAGACCGAATTGAGGAGATGATGGAATTTTACTGCTTCCCTGCCAGCCATAATACAGCATAGTTGCATTTGCCTCACAGAGGATGGTTTTATTGAAAAGCTCATCTCGCCGAGGTTATGTAGACAAATGACAGCATGACATGCAAATGCAAACATCTGCTCCTTGTGGGACTGTAGAGGGCATAATTGCAAAGTATTTTTATTGTATTTGTTAAAGTCAATTGTTGAGCCGTAAAAATGCAAATACTGCACATATGGAACATGAGCGTATCACTGAGAACAAAGGGAAAGCAAAAAAATGGAAGCAAATAAAACCAGACTGACAAGGCAAAAGAGAAATTAGTATAATTGATACAAATGTCACTTTTTTGAATTTTTGTATCTTATTTTTTATGCCTGGCTTTGCTCACATTTCTGAACACCCTTGAAATCCCATTGCTTTTTGCCAATTTATCACCTTTGTTAGCTTTATTAACTTCTATGACCCCCAACTCCTAAAATCGTGCCTCTCAACACCAGTTATACCTTAGGAGGTTCAGATCGTCTTCTCTCAGCACATCTTCTGATCTTTTGATAAAAAAACATACAGGAACACGGAGGAAATGAATTTTTCGGAGTTTGTTATTGTGACAGAGTCTGTTCACCGAGACAGACCTCAGATCGTTTCTAACTTTCTCACCCGAGTCTTGATTTACATCAAGATTACAAATTTTGATGTAAATCTGCTAAATAAGTCACCATTGTGTCCCCAAACTGTACTTTACTATTATATGTTGAATTTTTGAGACACTAATTATTGCAAGAAAACACCTCTCCATGTGCACACAATCTTGCAGGTTCGGTCTGCACAAACCACACATTCATGAACGTGATGCTGGAAAGTGACAGGAAGTGCTAAAAGGCAAATGTCCCAAAGTGTTCCTTCAGTCTCTCATGAGAGGGAAATGTGTTCTCTGTCCACTTAGTGCCTTTACACAGCCTGTCTAAGTGCTCTGTTTGACCTACTCAGTCTCAGTTTCCAGAGCAAAATTTGTCGCCTCATACGAGACTCTCTTACTCACATTTGTTTGCTAAAAGTTGTTGGAACTACGACCAGAGACACTGAAGCAAAGCTAAACACACGGCTTACTCTGGAGCAAATGGAAATAACTCTCACTGGCAGAAGGCAGGTATACAAAAAAAAAAAAAAACATGAAAGAATCGTCTGATTTGAACAAACCAGTGATGGTTTGATCAGCAAAGAACTAAAGTACTAAGGCCTAAATTGCGGCACCATAAGTGGAGTAAAAGTGTTACCTGGCAGTTGCCATCTTGCATATGATAGTCAGGAAATAGAGGGCGAAGGTCACATGGTGCCTTGTAGGCACATTAGATCTATAATTGGGGTTTGCACCTTATTGGTCTCAGAACAGCAAGTTTTGTTTCTGAGGTGATCTACAGCAAGAACAAAAACATGAAATAAAATACTTATTATGAAATCTTTGTGGTTTTGATGATAAAATAAATAGCATTACCTGTATTTGATTGAGTCACACATGGTTGGGTTGCATGAGGCTTGGTGGTTGCAGTGGGGAATACAAATGTCACAGTGGCCTGACGTTGGAGCTAACGAGCTCATGGCGGCACCACCACACATCATGAAGATTCCAGTTGCTTATAGAAAACCACACCAATGGAGAATTTTTGAATTGTGTAATTGTTTCCCCCTTTGTCCAAACCAATCATTAGTTTGTATCAATTAATAAAGGTATGTCATTTTTGTTGTCTAACTAATCACATTCATAGTACCCTACTATATACAAGGCATGCTACAGGTCAATTACAAAAAACACACACCTCGGTATGCAAATTTGAAGGGTGTTTGTTGTGATGCTGGTTTTTAAAATCTAAATGTCTCAGAGGACCAGTTTAGCAATTGGTTTTAATGAGCCCTGGACTGTCGGGTTATTCTGACGTCTCCAAGAAAGCCGTGAGTGTCCAGGGTCAGTTAGAGGGCTCTGTGGCCAACAGCAGGCAGCAAAACCAAGCTTAAGGAAGAGTAAAGAATAAAGAAAAAAGCACATCTTAGTGCAGTATAAAGACTTTGAACTTCTCCAAACAGCCAGCAAAATGCCATGTCCACTTATACGTCTCCATCCAGTGAGCAACTTGCACACATTGTCCTCATGTGTCAAGATCAAAGACCCTTACCAGACACAAAGGATTTTCAGTCCAGCTAAAATTGAACACTCACCTGTTCTTACCGTTTATCATCGTATGCTGTGTTACAATAATTAGCTCTTTTTTTACCACATTTTACTTGCCACTCAGTGTCAAGGTAGATGTAACAACGCTGCACTGCAGGGACTTAGACAAAGCACTGTCTGCACTTCGACGCACTTCATAATGCATCCTCCAGCAGACACATAATAGAGCTCTAACAGACCCTGGGGAGATTGTTAAAATAGCGGGGCAGGTTAGGTAAGACTCGCAGTGAAGTATTCCCATGTGGGGATCATCAAATAGACACCTTAGGGATTGATAGCAGCCTTAAGCCACTTCCTAACAGTCACACATTGGACAGATATGACTGCGAGGATGAGTCCCAGGTGGACGTGAAATACTTCACAGTACCCTTTAGCTGTTGGTTGTCATTAGAAGCCAGGGGATATGAAGGGTGGGTTTGTTACTTGGCGAGCAGACAGCAGTGCTCTTTGCTGGCTTAATGATTAAATGGGTTTGCAGTGAAATGAGTTGGGGGGGAGGTTCGGTGATAAGCTGACAGAGAGGAAAATGAAAAGAGACTGCAACAGCTCCTGCAGAGGTGGAGGTGGCTCGTCTTCTTTAATCATAACTGCTTGGAAACAATTTTCACTTATTCTCATATTTTCTTCTCTCAATTTTTTTTCTACGTGCACAACGTGTGACCAAAAGGAATTGGAGAGAAGAGAAACTAACCGAAAAGATGCTGTTCCTGCATCTGAAGCAACATCCTTTTACTCATCTCCTCCCAGATCTGATTTTTAGTTTCCAATCTTTATATATGATTATTAAAATGCATAAAGACTGATCCGTGTATTTAACTGACTGTTGATGTTTCCAGATTTTTGTTTTTACTAGGGGTGTCTCGATACCAGTTTTTCTTACCGGTAAATTGAATATGTGCATTTCAGTTTGAGTACTCGCCAATACCAAATACCGATACCGAGTACTGAGTTACAACCTAAACATTACACATTGACTTTAAAAACACATTTCTTTCTTTTATATATTCTTCCTTATAGACCTATAGCCCCTCTGACTAGATCAAATCAAATATACAGCATGATAGATACTGTTGCAACAATTTATATCAAATAAAAACAACAAATAAGATTTATTTTAACTGATATAACTTTCTTAAACATGGAACTGAGAAACTTTTCACCTGACATATAAACTGTAACACATTTAATGGAATAGAATCAATTCTGCTACCAGTATTAGTATCAGGACACCGCTAGTTTTTACTCAGACACATTACTTTCATTGCTGTTTTTAGAAATGATGATGCATAAGGTCACACTATTAAACACAGAAACTATCAACAATTTGTGTTGTTTTGTTTTGTCCATTTTTATAGTTATTAGAAAAACTAACATCATTAAGTTCCTTTCATGCTCATATTCTTGTTATCAACTGCAGAGCTGCTCGGACTTCTCTGTAAAACACAATAAGATAAATTAACTCCAAGTATTTAAGGAAACTGGTTGCTTGAATTATGCAGATATTCAATTGTTGGCACTTTTTTAACATTTTAGTTGTTAAAATGAAATTTGAGTCATTTTACAGAAAAGTTCAAATTATTTGCTTTCATTTCTTAAAGCACAACCCTATGTTTTTTATAACCAAAAGCAAAGATGATTTACAGAATTTTATTGACATTTAAGCTAAGTTAGATCAAAATATTTTTAAAAAATGAATGTTATTATAAGTCATCAGAACTAAAAACAATCCGGACTAAGCATATTCAAAACAACTGAGGTAATCCTACAAAGTTATAGTTTGAGTAAAGCCGTAATGCAGCATTAGGCTATCCCACCATTTTCTGAATATTGGAGTTATGGCAGTTATGGAGTTCTTTAATCTTTTATTGGGTCATGCAGTCTGTCTGTTATCTGTCTTTAAATCTGAACTCTGACTATGAGTTTGAAACAGTTTTAAAACATCTTTGTTGTTAGTGTGGTTAGCATCATTAACTCCTGCATCTACTTCTGTACACATTATTCACAGCTCAACATGTTTGCATTAGACACATGACAAGTTGCCTTACTTAAAAAAAAACAAAAAAAACTCTGGACCTTGAGCACTTTTTGTTAATGACTTCTGCTTTAATATATGCAGGAGACAAAGATTTAAGCGAGGAGGGAAGTGTTTGTTGTCTTTAGCCCATCACTCATCTCTTGCACGCCTCTCCATTCTCAAGTGCACTTTATTTGAAAAACATGGTGGATTCCATTAAAGTCAATGTGTTACCAGCTTCATTGTGGCTTACGATGAGCCGACGGGACAAACGGAGATGATGAAGATGACGATCGCTCTGCTGTTGAAGATGACAGTCATGGATGCGTTTATGGGATCACGGTCACCGTGCATTTTCAGTTCCACCTCTCACACTTGTATTTGCAGGATCTCTGCCACAGGGATGTGGCCCACCGACCACTGGGATGAGACTCTGCATGGTGGTGAAAGCACTGAATCAGCCGTGTTTGTTTCTCTGTGTGTGTGTGTGTGTGTGTGTGTGTGTGTGTGTGTGTGTGTGTGTGTGTGTGTGTGTGTGTGTGTGT
>JAVKLF010000110.1:17363850-17378455 GCA_034783495.1 Millerichthys robustus | reverse complement strand
CACACACACACACACACACACACACACACACACACACACACACACACACACACACACACACACACACACACACGTACTTCTCCCCTATGGGAGTGCTAATCTCCTGAGAGATGAAAGGAGCCTCCCACAGCTCTCTGATCCCTGTGTCCTGCTGTGGTGGTTCATTTGGTGCCTGGTGGCGAGAGCCAGGTTCTGTAGACGCTCCCACACGCGGCGTCCTTGACCGAAGCACAGACACGGCGCAGACCAAGATGCATGCTGATTCAGAGAGTCCCCTATTAGAAATCAATGTTTGTTTGACGCCCCTTTCATTTTAAGTTCTCTTTGTGGTGCCGCCGTATCACTGTGGCAAGAGGAAGAGAGGGCATGGCAGAGGGCGAGGTAAGGAGAAAAAGGAGAGGGTGTTCATATGCATGTTGGAGACCTCTTCAGACCTTTCTGGATCATGTTGTGTTCTCATCAGTGCATTAATGTTAGATTAACTATCTCTTCTTCATTATTGGAAACTGAGTCCTTTGCACACCCTTGATGCTTTGAAGTGGTTCACAAGTTCACCCAGAGTTCATTGACCATGTCTGCTTGTAAATGTTTGCATGTCTTACCGCTCTGTTTGTTTGTGCACCTAAAATGTGCACACTGTACAATGAAGAACTGCTACAGTAGGAACAACCAACAATAGCCAAAGATTGGTTCTTCCTACTGAAATAAAAACGAGGTTAATCGGGCTGTTTTCTAGCTTGCATGCAGATAAATTCAGAAACAACCACTCTGGTGCATCCTTGACCACACTGTGAGCCACAGTTGCTGACAGACTGCTGACTGTCTGTGTGGTAGTTCTCCTCAATGCCATGAATTTTTAAGATGCTTAACTCCAAGGGAACCTTACTCAGCACAACAGCACTTAATAAGAGTATTGCCCACCTATGTCCTCCACTTTTAATCACAAATACAGTCCAGATGGCTATCTTCACTTCTGATTATATCCTTAATTCTCTGCTTGGCTGCCAGCCCAACTGGGAATCTTTGTGCTGAGACAAAAATAAAAGGATCAGCAATAAAGGACGGTCTGTAGTGTCTTTGCAAAGGTTTCATCTGCTCTTCATCTCACTTTAAGAAAAAAACGTACTGTGTGTACATGAAATTATTGAACACAGTTTATATATCCAAAGACTGAGACTGTATGAACTCTACAGTGTCTATTTTTTCTGAACAGAATTTTTACTACGAAAACAACCTTTGTGTATTTGCACTCACCAGTCTAATGACTGATATGATACACCATATTATATCTGATGGTGGTGTAAGAACCTAGGGCAAAAACACCAAAGCTTTACGGCTGAAAACAAAAAATCATTACACAACTTTAAAAATGTTTCAAATATTTTAATTGCTTTTATTTGAAAAACAAAAATACAGCTACTGTGACTCACCATATTTCTGACCCCGCCCCCTCTCACCTGATCTTCGCTCTCTCTGCAGGTGTTTGGCATTTCTCCCTCATCAATGTTCTTTTATAAATGAAACTTTCAGAGTGGTTTTGTAAAAATATGCTACTAGATTTGACTAAATATTAAAGTAAAATTATATTTTTTGGTAAATGAAAAAATGTTGCACAGCTTTATTTTTCACTGTTTTGTGTACTGTACTAGCTTTCTTGTTTTTCCCAACCATTTATTGAAAGAAGCTTATCATTTTGAGTAAATTATTAATATTGAAAAGGCAAATTAACTAGTTACAACTTAGCTGTACGGCATTGTTTTAATTTAAATAAGGAATTTAGAAAATGATGTTATGTTCTAAATGTTTACATGGCAACATAAAAAAAAATGAAGAATTAACTCCGACTTGCAAATGAAATTTTAAAAATTGATCCAAAACCAAAAACTGAAAAAGTGTGCCTCCAAGTAGTTTCTTCAACAAAAACTATTTAGCTCATCAGGGATTTTGTATGTTGATCATTTTCACCAGGAAAGGCTGGATGATGCAAGTTTTATAGCTTCATAAGTAAGTCTGCTCATAATGTGTTACACAAGTCAGCAGCTGCAGGTTTTCAAAACAGCGTAACAGCACTCAAAATATTACAATAATAATAGCTGAATGGAAATAAAAGAAGTGGCTCTGATTTAAATATGGAAGAATTATGTCACCGGTTGAGGAGCCCAGTTGTATGATGATATAATGCTTCCACCTCACTGCTAAGAGGTTCTTGGTCTGAGTCCTGGTTCAGGTCTTTCTTTCATTTTCTGAGGAGTCCTTTGGTTTTCCATGGGGAGGCCGTAGTTAAGGGTCGGTACGGTGGACCCAGAATCTTGTTCAGGAACTGCGTGTTAATTTAAACTCTTCATGGTCTGTCAATCAGATGATCTAGTTCATACCAAGTATTACATTAAGTAACCACAAAGGGACAAATATGAATGCATTTTACATTGTTATTTTAATGACAAGTTTGCTAAATTCAAGACCCATGTCCTAAAAGTAATCACACGAAAGAAAAGAAAAAACACATAGAAGAAAATGTTACTGCCCATGAATCTGTGAGGTCTTATAAAGGTCATTTTCAAACTATTTTAAAGTTCGAGATTTTTCAGAAAGATGAAGGATGTTGAGAAAATTGTTCAAGTCGGCGCTCCAGCCTGACTGCAAAGATGTGCATTAAATGAAATTGTCCATAAATCCAACTGAGCTGGAGAAATGGTGTTAAGAAGAGTAGGACAAAGTTCCTCCACTACAGCGTCAGAGACCGAAAAGGTCATCTAATTACTCTGTGTTAACGCTGCTAAAAGTGGTTTTCCGAGCTATTAAACATGGAGTTTACTAAAAAAAAAAATCCACGCACTGCTTCAACTGTTAAATCAATAATTATCTGTTGTAAAATTTACCCAGCTTTAAGACCTGATCAGATTTAATTTTCTTTTTCTTTATTTGGTTTCCGTAAGTTTCTGGGCGTATTTTCTGTTTTCCTCTCCGTTCTCCTGCACTCAGAAGCCTCTACCTTCACTGTTACAATGCGCATTCATGTTGCATGTTAAGCTGCTTTTATAACAGGTGGAACCTGGTCTCCCTGCAAAGGGACACCTCTGTGAGCTCATAAATAACAACGGTGAATGTTCGGGCCGTGCAGAACACGTGGGGGTCACCTTTGTACAACTAGGGCACTTTTGTCCGTGGAGGATTCCGGTGCATCCGCCTCCCGTTTGTCTATCTGGAAGTCGCTGGCTTCAGCAGGTTTTCCAGCAGAAAGCGCTTGGTTAATATTTAGGACAAGGCACCCCTAACATTAGTTTCCCCCCCGGGCTCTGCTTTTCTGTCTCTGTGTGTGTCTGGTGCCAGCTCTGCAACAGGTGTCGTTCCTGCTCTGGATGTGATGGATGAAAGGCTGTTTGTGTGAGAGAGAAAATAAATGCACCCTGTAAGGCAACAAATGAAAACAGAACTCAGACATCTTGAACTAGATTAATCAGACGTTAGCAGCTCCTCTCCTGAGACGTAGTCTGTTTGGCCATTCATGAAAAGAACTCTTCAATTAGTTACTCATTAACAATATAATTAGGAGCCACAAGAATACTCTGTTTTCATTCAAGACACCTGTTTTAAGTTTGTTTGGGTTTTTTTTCTTTTTGTTATCAATCCTGTTGAAGATCTGTTGTATTTTCTTAGTTAATCCAGTTCATTAGGATGGCTTTTCATGTAGCCACATTGTATTGCTTGGCATTTATTAAAGTCCCAGCACGTTTAAAAAAAAAAAAGGAACTTAACCTCATTATGTGACTGTGTGTTTTTGTCATCATTTGCCATTGAGTCGGAGTTAATGATGCTGCGAGAGAAGGGCACTGCTCTGGGGCAGCTGGGGGGGACAGTAGACGCGTACCTGCCGTCTCCGGAGATGCTCATTAAGTCACACAGTGCAAACACATCACATCATTACTTGGGTGCGCAAAAGGGATAAGTTTGCTGCTTATTTATATATTTGATTTATTTACCGGCATGTTTTTGTTGGAGCGTTTAAAAGCTGGATGGAAATGTCTCACCGAAGAGATTCAATTCTCCTGATAGGAGCCAGTAATTTTGGTCCGATCATATGACTAAATAAGATCTTTGGTAATTGTTAGCTCCATGGAACATGGAGAACATAGAAATTATACATTGGTGAATATTTCATATTATCTATTGAGTTGTTGTGAAAGTGTTCTCTGAAATAGAAATGTATTTTTTTCTATTTTGCAAATGCTCCTTATTACTTTGTGTCCTAAAAACTGAAAAGACTATGGAATTTTTTTTAATGACTGTCCTATTTTTAGCTCAATGGACCATCATCCTAAGTAATGAGGGTGTTGGTTCGGTGGGTCATATTGAAGCAAAAGTGAAGTTAAAAGCCACAGCTTTGGATGTACTGGTCATGTTTACTTTCCAACCAAGGGGGTCAGTTGGGTGGTTCAGGCATCTGATTAGGACCACTCCTGGGTTTCTGGACTGGGATACCTGGGAAGCTCGCTGGTGAAATTGTGCATCTTCTCTAGCCTAAGAACGCCTTCTGGTCCCCCAGGAGGAGCTGGAAAGAGTCTCAGGTAAAAGGGAGGTTTTGTTTTGTTTTTTTCCTAGACCTGTTACTTCTGCAACCTGACTACAGATAAGATGGAGATAAAGTGACTCCATTAACTTTTATTATCCAAAACTGAAGCTGAATGTTCATCCGTTCAAAAATTGCACACTAGTAGCCTCAATACAACAGTCCCGCCCAGACGCACTCCCCGCTGTCAATCACTGTGTAACGTGACACTTTAAAGCCTCTGAAAACAAAAAAAAATAAAATAAACATTTGGAAAATAGATGCATATGTGAGCAAACAGCAGCAAGGTAAGAATGTTTAAAAAGCAACACCAGAAGGAAATAATCTGAAGTGTCCCAATCATTTAAATTAAAAAGCAGGACTTAAACGTTGTGCAGTCAGCCACTAAAGGGCACTTCTCCTTTTTATCTTCAACTTCCACTTTTCTTTTCTTTGTCAAAATCTTTAGCCAACCTAAAAATGTTTCCTTTTTCCTTTTTTATTTTGACATTTCAATAATGATGTTTTTTTCTGCCTTTTGGCAAAATATGTTAGAACAATGAGTACAAGGAACAAAAACTAGAAACAGTTAAAAATTAAAAATCTGGAGCCATTGGGACAAGGCCCCTAGATTGAGAAGTTTAGCGATTTCCCTCAAATGATTTTGAAATTCCATGAAAAACAAATGCGCTGAACTTCAATCATGGGAACATTTTCTGGCAGTGCGTTTTCGCTCTCTGACCACAAGCGCTGCAGTGCAGTCATGTGCGTTCAAGTGCACACATAAAAAACATACCTCTCTTTCTTGTCCACCCCCACAAAAAAAAGAAGAAAAAAACTTGGTAGTACAGACTGACCTCGTTCTGCCAGAACCCTTCAGTCATCCTCAATGCTCTCTCTTACACACACACACACACACACGCACACCTTCACTTGGTTGTGTTGAGCTCAGCCTCATAGGGAACTGTTCCCTCAAGCAGACCTGTTAAATGATTAGACGAACAGAGCGTATAGCTGCTTGCATTTCACACAGCGGAGCGGCTGCTTTTAACACAACCTGCAGTTCAAACTGCTGTAATGAGTGACTTATTGGCCAACAGAACACAGACACTGATGAGCTCGGCCCTGCGAGGGTTAAAGAAGATATTTTTCAGGGCAGCTGGAGTTTGCTCAGTTATCAGTCTGCGGTGAATTTCCAGAGGGCAAGAGCTGAGCATGTCAGGATGAGTTTATAAATGTATTAATATAACGTGTCAACAAAAATTTCATGCATGGCTGGGCATCTTTTAGAAATATATGTCTTCTCAAACTCTATGTGAGCATTTAAACCAAGCCTTTGGTATGTTATTAAAAATAAAAATGCATTTTCCAATAATTCACAACACTGTACTTTTGGTTGAATAATACATAATAATAATAATGCAGGATGCCCTAATTTGAAGCAAATGAGAATTTTTATTTGTTTTAAGTAAACAATTTCTATGTTTACCTGTAAAGGTTTAGAAAAATCATATTGAAAGTAGTGTTAGTATCACCCAGTTTTTTTGCATTTCAGAGTTTAAAGCAATAAAAAAAACAATTTTGATCATATATTCATGGTTTTATTTCTGTATTTTTAAAAAAATTATCAGCGTTAGCAACCTAATGTCAGCGTTTTATGATTTGTTTCTGTATGAATATACAACAAAAAGACACAAACTCATGACATGTATTGTTTTTGGTCTGATAGGCAGACAAATGTGTTTAATTAATTAAAAACAATATGGTGCTCCTGTCAGTTCTTATCATGTGCCATCTGTTCATGTTGGTAAATCTACATCGAAACGTGCTAAATTATGCATTAGTAATCTTTACTTGCCTATTTTTAGTTCTGAATAAATGTATTTTTTTTTTTTTTTATAAAGGGTTTGGAAGATAATAAGGTGTTTCCAGAGTGTGAAACACAATGTACCATGTATGTTTGTTCAGTTTACCAAGAATAAAAACACAGTTTTAGACTTAAATTCTCCTCCTCACAATATGTGGGTTCCACCTAAAGCTCGTCCCTGTCCTACTGTGGAGGAAGATTTAATGTTTTTGTTCGGCTTTGTGCTGTGAAATCCTAAAATCTACTGAAAACTGTTGTTTGCTCCCAGAAGTATGAGTTAAATTACACGGGAGCAGTGAAAGCGTCAGTCTACTTCTGAAAGATAAATTTAGTCAAAATGGGGAAAAAATATTAAAGATGATTAACTCATCTGATGAAAAAAATAAATGTGCAGCAACTGATTAAAAAGTGTCTAAAATTCACATTTATTTATTCAGTTTGGATCAGAACTGTTGCCTTACAGGACAGAGGGAAATATGAAAATATATAAACCTTTATTATTTCACAGTTTATGTAGACTTATTGATGTCTTACATTTGTGTGTGTATACTTGCTTTTGTTACCATTTTAGGACCTTTTTCTGGTTTAAACACTTACCTTATCAGGACCAATAGTCCTTTAAAGCACCAAAGACCGGTCCTGACATGGTGGAACACTATTGGGGGATTGGCACCTAAAGTATTAATGAGAACAGGTTAGGGTTTATGATGTACCAGTAATGGTTAGGTTTAGGGTAAGGGTTGTTTGATTTGCTGTGATAGCAGCTGAGTCATCCTCAGCTTTTCTCCAAGTGCCAACACGAGCTCTTCCATTTGTACACCTAGTTTTGTTCCTTGAACTGATAGCTTGTGGCTGGAAAAGGCAAACACGCCATTTTCAAATTGAAGTTTCTTAAAGCCAGTTTGTATTTTATTGAAAAACAGCAGCAAGGCATTACCCACTGTAAGTCACACACATACCAACCTGGAATGTTAACTATTTCATTTTTCTCTGCCAAGCATGTTCTCAAGCACTTTACTGTCTGTGTATAAAAAATAATAATTCATGAAGTTCCATTCATCTAATATGACACAGATGCAAGTCTTTTGTTAAACCTGAAGGACGCAATAGGAGCTCGTCATTGCTCATATTAAGTCATGAAACTAATACTTTTTTTTGTTTGTTTTCCTGCTTTTCTATCATATGAAGCTCCTAAGGTTCTAAATATCCAAGTTTCTTAAATAAATTGTTATAAGCTTCTCAAAATGGCTTTTGTTTTTGGAAAATTTGTACATTAGTAGGCAGTATTTCCCCATGAACAGGATTCCATTATCTCATCTTAAGCTCCCAGCTTTCCTGCTAATGTTCATGCTGACCATCGTTTCCTTCTCTCGTCTTCGTCTTCTTTTAATCATATCTGCTCGCCTTAATCCAAATGGTCTTCCTCGATCCTCTCTGCGTTTTAGTTCGGATATTAGCTGTTCTTATAAAAACCACACAAGAATGGATTTTCTTGTTTCAGTCAGATCCGTCTCAGCTACTACACCAAATGTTACTTTAACATATTGACTGGAGTTTTTGTCATTCAGTTATTTCTAAGGTCAGGTCGTTGTGGCAGCCATCTTAAATCAGAATTTATCAGCTATACATGTATGTTTAATGACTACATTTTGCAAGATTGATTAAAATTCATCCAGAAACTCTTCTGATCTTGTTTCGTATGTTACTGTGAAAAAAGCATAACGGTTTATGCAAAATCCAGATTTTGTGAAGCACCAGAAGTCTATCATCGACCGTCATCCGTGTTAAATCAAACTTGTATATTTCTTGTCAGCTGTATCTTTCAAAATCAAAGTAAAAGAAATATTTAGCTTTTAAACACTGGTGTTCATGTAAAATTTCTTCAGATTTCTACTTCTGCCTTTTGAAAACATTTTCAATGTTTTTCAAAGTGCTTTGCACCTTGCTTTTTATAAACTGAAATGCGAAAACACTTCATATTCAAACATTTGAAATAAAAAAAGCCTGCAGTTATGTTTCTGCCTTTCTTTCTTTTTTAACCTAACCTGCTAATAAGCCGCGTTGCCGTTGGTAACGCTCCCACTGCAGTCTGACACAGAAACATAACTTCAGACCTCTGTGCAGTCGGATCCCACTGTGATGCCAGAAAGTTCTCCGAACCCACCACTCTTCCTGTACTACAGTTTTTTACACCTTTTACCTCATGTGGAGACTCAGAAGGGGCCATGTGCTGCTTAGCCTCCTTCACTGGTGGGTTTTATCTTTTTATGCACCGAGTGCTTAGAAGTTAAAAACCAAGATCTCCAAGAACTCTGATATTAATACCCACATCCTCAGAGCTCAGACATGGAGTGATGTCTTTACCTTCATTAATCATTCAGTCATTCAAGCGTTGGTAATTTACAGGCTTTTATAACTCAAATCTTTGCAAATGCACAAGAGAACTAGAAATGAACAAATGTTCCACTGTGATCTAAACTAATAACTAAAACTGGCAACTATATGTTGAAAATGTGTTTTAAACGTCTTACAATGATTCAGCCACTAAACAATGAAGGGATTTTTTTTTTGTATCAGGTGTCTCCTGCAATGTTGTGTTTCGTGAGCTTCAAATGTCGGAGCAAAGAGTAGCAAGCTGTAAATTGTCGGAATGCGCTCACATTTTAAAATTTTTAACTTCAAGCTGATCTTTTATTTTTTTTGTTAAACCAAGCTTACTGAAAGAAAATAAAATATTCATAGTTTCAGGCCATTTTACTGATTTGATAATGCTCTGTAAACAGGTTTTTGTCACAGTTCTTAGAAGTAACTCAGTGCCTCATTCTGGGTTTTTATTTTTGCCTCCCACCTGGACAACATAAAGCAAACAGAAACTGTAGACTTCATGAATACCTGCGTACAAGCTGTTATTTCACGATAGACTTCTGCAGGTTTACAAAGATGTCCTTGTACATTCATGGCTTTATTTTATTTATTTATTTATTTTCATTTCAACACTTGAAAGGATGGAAAAAAGTTTCTGCTTGGATTAAATATTTAGTGTTCAAATTTCCAAGAAGTACTTATTCATTATTTTGACTTTGGTAGCTGTAAGCTGTTTTTTATTTATATTTTTGCTACATCCTCTTAAAAATGAAATGCTTAGGAAAAACCTACTGAAGTTTAGCCAGTTGTTGCGACACTGTAAGACAAAACTGAATCACCTCTCTGAACAAGACTCACTTTACTTCAGCTCTGAAGAGCACAGACATTTTGGAATCGTCTTGGAATTGACAAAAAAAGTGACATGTCCCCAAGGATGTTGATGCCAGTGGATCAGTTTGCCAATTCCATCATGATTCATAAGTCTGAAAAACTCTAACTGTATTATTACAGGCAGATCATTGCTCTCCTGTCTTTGGAGATATTCTGACTCTTCTTTGTTCATGCAGGTCATACTTTCCATACCACTGTCACTTTCTATTTGTCCTCTGCTTTCTTCTTTTTCATGGAGAGTGCAATAAACTGTAATATGTAGTAGAAACTACATATTATTATTTCACCATATATTTTGTGAGGATGATTCTAAAGTTGTTGTTTTTAATGGTTTCTTGATTATAACCAAAGTTGTCAAAAGAATACTAGGTTTTTAAAATACATCTGTAGAAGTTGAAGTAACAAATCAAGTGTTTTACTCAGGTAAAACTGTAGCACTACTGGTTTTAAAACTACTCCGAAGTATAAAAGTAAAAGTTGTGACAGAAAAGAAATAAAACTCATTGAGGTTAAAACTGTAGGCTGCGCCACATGGACCTATAGTGCGCGACTTCACCTCCCCAAAATACATTATTCTGCAGGCATTAATGACTATAATATAAAATAAATTAGAGAATTATTGTTGAAAAATCTGGAATGTACTAGGCTTCCTGTTTCAGCTGTATATGTATATACGGTCATCTTTATAACTCTTAAGTTTTGAGCTTTGGGCTTGGAGGAAGATTTTGAGCCACTGACCACTGTTGCCAACTCCTCAGTAAAAAAAAAGTCAGTATTGGCTGACCTAAAAACTGCTAAATGATGTCACTTAATTTGCATATTTGGACATTTGCCAGTAAGCGGGTTCTAGGCTGTAGGTAATTACTGTTGAAGAGATAAAAATGTGTAAAAGCAATACATATGTTTAAAACTACAAATAAACTTAAATAAAAAAAATTATGACTTCAATGCTTAGATTCACATTACATAAATACATTTTATAAGATTAATAAATTTAACCAAATGACTGTCAAATGTGATAGAAGCAGACAAGGTGCACGAGGTGATGAAGTGACTGAGGCTGTGAGTCAAATGCAGCCGGATCCAGGGATTTATATTAGTGTGACTTTTTAGTGTGTGTCAGTGAGAAAAATGATTGCAGTAAAAATGACATCCTACTCTGTAAAACAAGGTGAGAGCAGCAGCAGCTTTGCGCATTTGTGGCTAATCTGCAGCGGCCTCCTCTTGGCTAGGGTTGCTGCGCGAAGTTTTAGAAGTTGACAAACAACCCCACTTTAAAATAGCCAGGTTATCCCTTTATTTAATAGAGCTCTGAAACCACAGTTGCTTGAGTCGTTCACCAGATAGATTTTGGGAGTTCTTATTTATTTATTTTTTTGAACAATGACGACCCGAAATGAAATACTTTTTACTTTTTTAAATGTAAGGAGTAGAAGTAAAACATAAGCTGAAAATAATTACTTCTGTAAAATATGAACCAAATTTTATACATAAGTAATGTAACAAAGTATTTTTACTTTGTTATTTTGACATTTCTGATTATAACTTGTTGAAAACCTTTTTGTCAGTATCGACTGTAAATAGATTACTCCGTTTCTTTCCTAAACACACAAGCTTCTTTAGCTTTACATTTAGCTGTATCTGAGCCAAAATACTTCTACTCACCTTTTTCCCCAACAACCTCATTCAGCTTCGGCCTCGGTGCTAATTAGCTCAGAGAGGCATTAGAAATGGTATCAGGGTAATATAATTATATGTGTGGAAGGTCAACCTGATAATTTGCTTTTGCACAGCCTTTATCTCTGCATAGCTGCAGGTGATTAAACAGTAATTCTAAGATCTAATAAGGCAGCTGCCATGTGTTATTTTAGGATTTGCTGCCATATACTTTTTATATAATGACTCTGAAGAGCGTAAAACAGCATTTTGCTGTAAGCAGAAACAAGTTCACAGAGTGGAACTCTAGACTCTGATTTGTTTTGTGTATTTTACCTTTTTTTCATGCTTTATAAAATGGTTCATTGCAACTTTTCTTTTCTTATTTTTGTACAGTTTGTTTTGATGATGGTGCTAGAAGCCTAGACAAAGCCGGTTGTCTCTCAGTCTGGCCAAAATGCAGACGTCCGCTCATTTTGATAGTAGGCTGATGAATTTTTAATGATTCTTTATCACCACTCAGAATGGAGGAGCGGAGAAAGCAGCAAAGCTGCTCAAGTTAATTTTAATATTCCCAGACGTCTGTCTCTGCCTTGGCCTGCTTATGTCTTCATTTCTCCACCTCTTGCCATTTAATTTTGACTGAGAATTAGGGACAGACCAGCAAATATGTCAAAACATAAAATGCAGAGAGAGGATTCCTTTTTTTTTTGGACCGTATGCAGACCTGAGAGAGGTTTGATGTGTCTCTGCGCATCTACCTTAAGGCAAGAGAGAACAGAGCGGGTTTGAAGAGTTGACACAATGACTCAGAATGAGGCAAGAGTGAATGTGAGGGGTGTCGGTGAAAGAGCGGGAGAGGTTTAGGTATCTGCACCGACAGCTCTCTCCTGCAGTCTGATGGAGTTTTCGCAGAGGATCCCAGGTTTCACCGCCGTTGTCGCTCCAGGGTTTCAGTGATGTTGCTGCCGCAGTAAAGCGCCCAGCCATGACCTTTTCGCACTCCCTGTACAAATCTTCATCCCTCGCACAGACAACACTGCTTCGCGTGACCTGGCAGCCCGCCCTCACCGCGTTCAGAATTCACGTTTGAGGGAAAAAGGAAAAAAAAAAAAGAAGTCGACAACAGGCTTTTAAGCACTGACAGATGGCCGGCGCTGTCAGTAAAACATCATCACAGAGCAGGCCTCCCATGACGGGGAGGGGTGGCGGGTTGGGAGGAGCCCTGCCGAGGCTGAGGATGGCTGCTGCCATCTGTGCCCCCCCTGCAACAGATACTGCAGGGGGGGCACGTGGGTCACACTGTGTTTCATACACAGGGCTGACTGTAGTGGCTCAGGTGTGTCAGCGCAGTGCAAACTGTTGGATGTCTCTGCTGCTTCATGCTGCTAACGAACTTCCACAAACAGAAGCTGTAAACTTCGTTCTGTCCTCCTCCATTCTCCCCCACTCTCTGCCCGACTGACACTCCATCATGTCTCCGTCTACTCTCCCACTTCCCATCTCTGCAGCTGCCTTCCATCACACACCGGTCCTCACCAATTGTAGTTAAGCACGAAAAAAAAAAAAAGATGAGCAAACGCACCAGATGCCTAGGAATTCATTTTCGGGCCCCACGTGTTGTGCCGCAGTCGTCTTCTCCCCCGTCCCCCTGCTTTCCCTCCACCTGCAGTCCTCCAGCACTCAGGATAGGGCTTAAATGAGAAATGTATTGTTTCCTTCACTCTGTCGAGTCAAAAGGAGTAATTGAGTTAATCTGTCTGACGCCTGTCTGTTCGGTATGAACTGATTGCTGCCTCTGTTGACTGAGATGGAATCACAGCTTTAAAAGATGGAATAAAAATGTCACAGCATCTTTAATGACAGTCAGCCTGACATTTCCCGGCAAGCTTTTCATAGGAAATCCTCGCTCCGAGTTTTAGTTTTTTCCTTCCCAGTAGAACGGAAGAAAATGTCATGTCATTCTCTTATTTTATTGTTTCTCTTTATTTCTATAAACTGTGACGAACAGTTTCTAAACTAGTATGTCTTTACTCTTTCCAAATATAATAATTGTTTTAGGTGCCAGTAAAACTGTTGAATTAGCAGCTGTGACAGCAGGATCTGACAGACTCCTTCACATCATGACATCCACTGTATGTCCCAAAGATACAATTGCCCATTAACATGAAAATATAAACCAAGATTAGTTGCCTCATTCTTCACGCCCAACCAATTCTACACATTTGCCTGTGTATGTACAAATTTGCTTATCCCACAAAAAGAGTAACCATGCCAACATAGCAATTGTGCCTAATGGATTTCACTGTGCCGTTATTGCTGAACACACAAATAGTAATGGAACAAATGATAGCTTTTTTTCTTGTGCATCATCGCGGGACTGAGTTCAGGTTTACAAGTCCTGGCAGAGTTATTTAATTTTGAAGCCTAGCAGATTTTATGGATGCTTTTGATTACAATGTCTAAATGGAAAGTTAGACAATAAATTATGACTGGCATAATCATCAGGACATTTTTTTTGTGTGTATAGTATGGGATAAAGACAAAAAGAAGACACAAAAATCGATAAAGGATCTATTATTTTAATCCCAACTGTCCAACCCTTTTCCTTTACCCCTACATGTTGCAATGCATGATGGTACAGGGGTAGGGTTATTTGGTCCTTTAGAGACAAGGCTGTGAGCTGTGCTAGCAAAGAACCTCAAATTAAATATTTTTTTAACACATTCTATTCTATTGTGACAACAGCCTTTAAAAGGGCTAGTTTAACATATTCCACAGTATTATGTTTAGTCACATTGTTGATTAAAATGAAGTTTTTAAAAGATAATGTCTGGTTTAGTTTGTTTAAACATATTTGGTAACATTGTTGATGTCTTTAAACAAGTAGATAACAACACACTGCTTACATAAAGGTGTATCAGCATCATTATGGAGTGTCCCGATTGGTTGTGAAAACGTTTGGCCCAAACTCTTCGAAATTTGGCCAATGAAATGTATTCCAAAATGCTTACTGTGTTCTCTTCAATCTGATTTTTGCAGTTCATAAAACAAACCAAGCCACCTTCCTGGGTAAAATGATCAGCTTATTGTTACATTGAAGCTCTTGGACCAGCTTTGTTTGTCAGTAACAAAACCAAGACACCTTTACTCACTTTGTGCTGGCCTGGGTTTCTGGGTCTTCCGTACTGATACTGGGGGCTCGGCGTGGGGGTCTTCGGCCCCTCTCATCGGTTGCTGGGCCGGCTCTGCTCCTCGGCTGGGCTCGGCTTGTCCCTGGT
>JAVKLF010000110.1:17313724-17325146 GCA_034783495.1 Millerichthys robustus | reverse complement strand
TGTGTGTGTGTGTGTGTGTGTGTGTGTGTGTGTGTGTGTGTGTGTGTGTGTGTGTGTGTGTGTGTGTGTGTGAGACAATGTGAGGTAAACGCTGTGTGCCGGTTTTTCACTCTCGGTGTTCCCAGTCGGACAATTAGAAGGTGACAGTCCCATTAGAGCCGACTCAGTAGTACAAAGGCTGCATGCTGTCGTGAGTGACACAAAGCCCAGCCCCTCACTAAATGACTGTCAGAATGCCCCTGTCCACTCTGACCCCTCTGGCAGCCTCCCTCTGAGCCCCTCCGAGTCCCCTCTGGATGCTCATTGGCAGCCTTGGTGGCTCCCACAGCCAAACACGGCCCTCCTATCAAGCCTGGCCTTGAACCGATTGGTTGGACGCTGCTTGCCTCAGGCATGCCAGAAGGACTTTCAACCAGCCTCAGGGTGCGGCCGATTGGCCAATGCTGTCACGGCCGCAAGTCTCCTGAGCGTGCGACAGAAGCGAAGGTTGAGATGCACTTTGACAACGGAGGTGGTGGACAAGGGGGGGGACTACAAAGGTGACTTCCTGCTGCACCGTCACGACATTTACCTGTTTCTGCTTTTTTTAAGGCTCTGTTTCCCCCTATAGTCAGCCTCACAGCAGCCAATCGTTTCTTCACCTGTGATTATCTTGTGTCTTCTATTTACCCATCATCATTGTATTGGAAAGCCTTGAGTAAAGTGGACCAATTTAACTAGTTTAATCTCTCCAGGGATCTGTGGTCTGTTTGGGTGGATAAGAAAAGTGTGTGGACCTCTGCCTCCTTCCTTCCCCTCACATTCAGTGGCTTTTTTTATTGCAGAGATAAAATGGCTGTATTCACTCTATTCTTCTGTCTTGCTGTGAATCGGTGAATTAATGGGATTGTTAATGCAGAGAGACTGCTGGTCCATTTCAACAGATTCTGCTCCATACAACACTCTAAATCTAAATTGCTGAGCTAATGCAATAATTGGGTTTGTGAGTCACTTCTTAACTTCCATTAATATTTGTTCTCCCTCCAATTATCTTTTTTTTTTCACCTCCTTCGTACATTTCACTTCCTTGTCTGGCTAACGATCTGTGGTCGAAGCAGTGATGTGAGCTTCCTATGATTTTTTTATTGTTGTTGTTTTTACTAAAGTAAAGCTGCTTTAAATTAGGGTAGGGGTGAATTTACTTAGTTGTTATGAATTAATTTTTGAAGGAAAGATTAAAAATGTTCATTGTCAAATTTTCAGATGTAAGATTTTCCACATATCTTCAAAGGGTACCAAAAATGTTGAATTTCAAAGACTTTTGGAGGGCTTTTTTTTAGGGAAATTCATTTGATAAAATCTGTGCTTAAGAACAGACATTTTATCTTGAAATGCAATTTAAAATAATAATGGATTAACGAACCACAAGCCAAATAGGGTTTCGGTACATTCAGCTACATGATGCATAGACAACGAACTGAGCATCTGGTGTGTTAAAATAACATATTAACTAGTTATTCAGATAACTATAGCATAAAGAACATGTTTACCAAACCATCAATCTCATAAATCTATTGAAATGTTAAAGATTGGTTTTTTGAAGAAGTATGAAATAGTATAAAGTCAGAGTATAGTATCGTTCAGTTGAGATTGATGACTGACTTTGTTTCTTTTGTTCTTTCTTTGTTTTCTTTTTTTGTCACATAAGACAAATCAAATTTTTGTTGTTTTGATTGATAGTTGAGAAAAAGGGGCAGATACTATAAGATTATTTTCTTCTTTCTGCTACCTTTCATTTCGTTTTTTTTTTGTTTTGTTTTTTTTCCAAATACATATGTAGTACGTTTGTAAGTGTGTATATTTGTGAAATGTATACACATGAATATGTAGGTATGTATGTATGGAGGTGTATTTTCAAAAAAAGAAAAAACAATTTTTGTATATTAAAAACTGTTAGGATGTTTTTTTTTTCTTTGTATTGAATGAAATGAATAAATTTAATAAAAAAATATATATATATAAAAAAAAATATTCATCCCCTAAACAACTCTGTAGACAAAGCGCTGCTTCCTTTGCAGTGAACAAGTCTAGTGCGCCCTCTCACAATTGTCAGTGTGAAAATAACAAACAGGTGAAATTTTTTAATAATGTGTTAATAATTTCACATAAGTTGCTCCAAAAATGCATCTTTTTTCCCCAGAGTCACAGATTAAGTTTTATGATTTTGTTGATGATTTCACTACAGATTGTTCAGGTTCATGATGATGTCACAGCTTATCCTTTAGGCTACGTTATCTGACCTTTTCAAAATGTCTGATTATTTCCTGAATTTTTGTTCTTCTTCTACAGTTTTTTTTTTTTTACATAAAAACATAGACATTTGTTTTCTTCTTCACCCAGTGTCTCTTACTGCTGTAGGACTTTGTTGTTTTACCTCAAAACCTTGGTTGCAGGGTTCATAATCCAAACTCTCATGGAGTTCTTTCATATCGGAGCTCAGAATTATCTCTGGAAGTGAAAAGTCCTTTTTAACTTGTCATTCTGTATCACCTGTCAAAACAAATATAGACACATAAAAACTGAGATGTGTGACAACCAGATACTTCTGCCAGTAATGGTTCGAGGGTTTCTTTTTTTTCAACTTATTAACAAACAGGAACCATTTCACGACAAAGTGGGTTTACAGATTATTCTGTAAATAAGCAGAATGCCACTTCCAGATCATACACCTTTTACTTTTTGTGAAAGAGCGCAGACGTGTTTAACAGTTACCTTTGCATTTAACATTCAGCTTTCTCGTTACAAAATATCTTAGTCTCGTCTTTCATCCTTACAGTTCACATTAAAAGAGTTCATCAGTGCGAAAGTGTTTCAAATTAGTTTCCTCAAGTTTTCAAGGAAACAAAACTCCTTCTCTATTATCTTTAAACTCAGCCTCAGTTCACAGAATCCTGACCTCCAGGAAATCTAAGGAACTCAAAAAGACTCGATTCAATTGGCCTTATTAGAAATTGGAGAAGAATGGCTGAATAACAGCATCGGTATCAAAGCAGACAGAACCGTCCTTAGATGATGACTCCAACTCTTCTTTTTTATTGATGGGGCGCTCGCTGTTTCCCATCCGCTGGAAGAAATGGAAGGAGCTTTGTGGGCGAGTCAGAGACAGAAACAAACTGGTTTGGAGGCACAACTGCAGGCCGAATGGGACAGAAGACTAAATGAAAAGGGAGGGCGTTAAAATATGAGCCCAGAACCGTCATTTCCCCACTCAATGTCCATAACGGAGCGTCTGTGCTGTTCTTTACGAGGATGAGGGGTAACTGTGTGACGTAGCTATCACCTCCTCTCACTTTAGAAGTATTAATCCTAAGCTCTCTCTGTCCCTGACACAGACCACCATTACAGTATGTAAACATGTTTTAAAACTGTCCTTCCCTTCTCGTGACTCTTTAAACTGACAGGTTTTACCCCCAGTGAGAACCACACTCAAAGGATGTTTGGGGCTTTTGCAAGTTTGAAGGCTGGCAAAAAAATCTTCAGGTCTCACATTTATCATTTCTTTTAATTGGAAATTTTGTTTCCATTTTGTCAGCCTTCCTCTAGTGACTTTCTTTCATCCTCTGGTTTGTTATTTCTTCCTGTGTCAATTTTTTCTATCCTTTTTTTTTGGATTTTTGTGTTGGGGGTGGGGGGAGGGTGTTTGTGTGGACGGCCTATCAGACTATTTGAATTCCCACTTCCCCATCAAAAGCAAGGCACATCAGCTTTGAAGAGTGACGAGAGCGCAGCAGGAGGGATCAAAGCGATGCAAAACCGAAATTTAAGAGGAAGTTAAAAAGGCATGTCGTTTCACCATTTCCCTCGTGTTCGACAAAGAGAAAACAGACACTGTACAACAGCGGGGAGAGATGAGACATTATCAAACAGCCATTTTAAAAGCAGGCGTGTGTAGTTCACGTGGGCTCAGATGCTTTTGATGATGCTGTTTAACATCGCAGGTCACCGTTTCGTGGTAACTCTTGTCAGCAGCTCTTCCAGCATCCCTACGAGTGGAAAAGATTTTAGTGAAATTGGAATATTTTAATCCAGCTGTGACTCTGCAGTTGATCTGTGGCAGATAAGACTATTAAAATAAAGAATCAATTTCAGCATGATGGTGTCATTTTCTGTCTTTAAAGATACTCACCAAGGTGCCATACCAGCTATGAATCTGCAATTCAGATCTATAAAAAGAATCCAAAAGCACATTTAAAAAAAGAAAACATTTAAATTGCTTGCAGCCATTCCCCAAGACAAGCAGCAGAAAATAAGCAGTTGAGCAAACAGAAATTAGACATATGGGTTTGTAGATGGAATTACTTGAAATCCACTTTTTAAAGGAAATTGAGCTTGAGCAGTTTTATTAAGACCATCAGGAAGCAAAGAAGATTCGGTTATCCACAAATTCTAGTTTTACGATTGTTTTCTTCTAACGGTAAAACCACATGATCATTAGCTCTAGTAATAAGAACATATGGAACGTTAAAGGAGAGAAAACCTTTTACTTCAGGTGATGAATCTTGGCTCACAGTTTATTCGTTATCTTTAAAACTACAGGAAAGATCTGCCTATTTATTATATTTTATTTTTTGCGAGAATGCTAATGTGAACTCCTTCTCCATTTAACAAAACGTTGTCTGGTGACGTTTGTTGTTATAGCGGCAAAGATCAGATTCTAACCACCCGAGAAACGATGTCACTACAGTTTGATATTTGAACACCAAAGCATGTTCTGTTTTCTCTCTTTTAAAAAAAACATTATAACATAAAAAATGTTATTAGTATTATCATACTTATTCCATTGAGATCACAGATCTCTTCTGCAAGATTGGCCAGGCCTAGGTGACATGCATTGTCTCAGACTATGGGAAGAAACTGGAATAGCCAGAGAAAACCATTAAAATGTAACACAGAAAAACCTCAGATCCTAACTGGAAATCAAACCCAAGACCTTCTTGCTGTGAGGTAGCAGGGCTAACCACTGAACCATCATGTACCCAACAATTAAACAATATCCTGAAACCCTGACTCTTTAGGGAAGTGATCTCTTCTTTCAGATGTCTATGTGCTTCAGTCGAATCATGTGAATTAACCAATATTTCCAATTGTATTTTGTCTGAAATTTGTGCCATTATTTCTTAGAAATTAGAGCAATTCTTGGTTTTTTTAATGTTAAGAAATATAACCACTCTATAAGATTAACTCTCTTTATAACTAATAAGGTAACAAGCTTGTTAAACTGTCTCTTTGTCACTTTTATATTTTCACTGATCTCATAAAATGTTCCAAAGTTTGATCAAAATTCTGGGTCCGCTAAAATGCTCCAAGTACCTTCTCGGTGTAAAGAAATTGTCCAGATGACAGAAAATGAAGTTGCAACAAGCAAACTTACTGGTATAATTTGATCCTTGCTGTTTAAAGAACATTTGTTGTCCGTAGAAGGCAGAAACCTTCCTTCATTTCTCAGAAACAGGCAGAACCTGTAGCACATTAGTTTAATGAAATGAACAACTGGTTACTTCTGTTTTCACGTTTTTTTTTTTTCAGGTCTAGTTCACAAATCAAGGTCGAAGTGAAAACAGGTTTTTGCTTTCCCAGGTCATAACATCTGATCTGCTCAAGATGGTTTATCAAACTAATGGTGTACCGATACCAGCATTTGTACAAGTATTTGTACTCATTCAAAATGCCCCAATACCTAGAACCAATGTCGGATTAGATACTCAACTGAATGTTACAGTTTACATTTCAAGTAAAACATTTGTTTATTTTCTCAGTTTTATCTTTAAGAAACAGTTGAAAATTTTTTTTTGTTATTTGTATTTATTTAAAAATTTTGCTAAAGTATATAACATGCTGTATATTGGATTTAATCCAGTCAGAGGGGCTGTAGGTCTATAGGGAAGAAGAGCCACCTTGTTCAATGTATAAGTTCTAACTCAGTAAGTACTCAGTATCGGTACTCTGTATCGGCAGGTACCAAAATTGAAGTACTCGTACTTGTTTGAGGTACTAGGTTTAAGAAGAACTAGTATCAGGAGATCCCTAATCATCATCTCTACCTTAATACACATTTTTACCACCTTTACACAACATATTGCATAATCTTTTCATCACTACAGCTCTTAGACCAATGTCACAAATTAGGGTCAAAGGTTATAAAAGGTCTTTGCTTGTCTGGGTCTTTGCTGCTTTAGGTCGCTGTATTGCTGTATAATAGTTTGTTGACAGGCGTATAATATGCTGCATGCCGTACTCTTGTTTAATTGTCAGTCATTGATCCAGTTTGGTTCTTTTAACTCTCTGTTTGGGAAACAAAATATTTTCAGGACAATCTACTCTTTAAAATGCTCAATTATTTGTTTAGTGTTTTAGTTTGCTGTTTTCTATTTTTTCAATGTTTATTTTATTTTAATATTTTATTTTTTTTGCAATTTCAGTTCCTCAATACCAAAAAGTACCATTCAGCTTGAGCCACAGTCAATATCTGGACAGTAAACAAATCAAACTATTCTGGAATCCTTACAATGAGCCTTTTGTCTATCTGTGCTTGTTTGTGTTGTGGTGTTTCAGAGAGGAAGAGGCGGTTTAAAAGCTGAGCGGCCTTACCACCGCCTGAGCTGTGCAGTCAGGGAGTAGGTTCCTGTTAAAGGCATAAAGGTATTTGGCAGATGCTGTCCCAATTATGTTAGACAGCTCAGTCATGGCGTATCTGTGCCCTGAGTGGTTGGCATCTTTGCTTCTCAAAATGCATCTCAGCATGAAAATGCCATTACTTAGACTTTGCTGTATTTTTCTCCTCTGTGTTAACCATCCCATAAACTTACATACTTATCCTTCACAGCAAAGTGCAAGAAATGTTGGGTCGTAGGTGTTTTTAATGTCTGACTTGTGGTGCCAACAGTGACATGTACTCCCACCAAGCAATATAAATAGATGACATTGTGCCAGTTTTCTCTCATTTAATGTTAAACTTGATGTTTTTATGAAACTGGGAGCATCGCTACTGAGCTCAGAATAATGAGAAAGAACAAAGTTACTGAAACACAAGCACAAAAGATATTTCAATTCCATTCAAACTTTGATTAGACTGAATTAATCATTATGCCATTCAAATAAGAATTAGCGCAATGAATGCTGTTTTAAAATAATACAGCTTTTAAATAAACACATTAAAAAGACTCTAATTATGAGTAGACTACAGGAAAAAAATGTTCTTATAGCCATATTTTGAGCAAAAAAAAATAGCAGGCCAATTTGTCTAAATATTTCAAATATCTGCACTCCCGGTCCAGCTGCCAAAGAAAACATCTTGTAGTTTTTGAAGCATGCACAATCATGTGTAATCTCAACATTTTTGAGGAATCTGCTTATCCCATCATATCAAGATAGATTAAAAAGAATGTTTTTAGTTTTGCATGTTACATTTTTTTCATATATTTTAAATATCCTTTCATAATGCCTAACAATGTGTAATGAGCAGAGGTCTGTTGTTTATCCCTTCTTCAACTCATCCACTTCTCTCTGACTTTATTTAGTCGGTTTTGGCTTTTGTGTGGCAGGAAAAATGAACACAATGTGTTTAAACTGTTTCTTTTAATAATTTGTAGACAAGTAAAACGTAAAAAGGCTAATTACTGCTTTCATTTTATCTACACTTATATAGACCTGTGTACATTCTTAATGCACAGTTTGGTTCCAAAAATACTACAAGGCACCTCCTGTAAAAAGAGCGAGAGGAGGTGGGAACATTCATGCTAGTATTATAGTATACAACGGAGAAAACACTCAAACTCCACACAGAAAGGGTTGGGCAAATCAAGATTTGAACCAGAGACCACCATGCAGCCTTAGACCCATTTTTTTGTAATAAAAATGGATCTTCAGAAGCAACACGCTGCGGTGTGCTTTTGATAATAGCAAAGGTGAGCTTTATAGGCCTGTCTAACCACTGGGGGTGTTTGATGTGCCCTACAGGCAAAGTGAGATTACTGGGCCCATCAAGAGCAATAAAATAAAGACAGAGAGAAGGGAATATAGGTCTTCATGACCATGTGTTGATGAGACATAAAAAGGCTATCAAAGAGTGCAGACCACAGATTCCCATTATTGTGTGACATTAGCTCATAGCGCACTGTAACCCCTAACGATCCGGTGTGCACCTACAGCACACTGTCCTTTTTATGACAGCCTGGTTGATGGATAGTTGTTTTCTCAAAGCAAATGAGAGAAATCTAGTTGCACATAAGACAAAAATGGCTGTACTGCTTGAAAAGAGTACATGTGGGAAGTAGCTGAAACAGAGCACATAATCAAATAAACAGCAGATTAGTCCTTTTATATGCAGGCATAAAACAACTCATGCTGACAGGCTGATCATACAGAGCTGGAGCTAGAGTTTTGGGTAGAAGGGAACTTTATGTCACTCTAATTAGGCAACCAGCAGATGATCCTTAATACATGGAAATGTATTCCTTTTCTATTCCCCTTGTCTCAGTTTATGTGCCCAGTCAAGTTTTTGCAGAGTAAATACTGTTCATCTAACTTTTACACGACTCCCCAATGCATTTGTTCTCCATGTCTCCCTGTCTCCATCTCTTCAAGTCTCTCAACCTGCACTGATGCCTTGTCCCAAAGGATTCCATCAGTTGTCAGTAATCAAGGAAATCACTCTGAAACAGCAGCAAATAGAGCACTTATCGGATGTCTAGTCTGATTTGATGGACTCTGACACCCAGTTAAGTCTTTTGAATCTGCCATCTATCCATTTTCTTTACGCAATTTTCCTTTTCAGGTAGCGGGAAAGCTGTTGCCCATCTCAAGCAGTCACTGTGCGAGAGTTCACCCTGGACAGGTCGCAAATCTATAACGAGGACACAAATAACCAGTCACACATAAAATAGAGACAATTTAGAGATACCAGTTTTAGAAATACCATGTCTGTGAGAGGAAACCGGAATACCCATGTGTGCACAGTGAGAACATACAGTATAAAATCCACACAGAAAGGCCCCAGGCCGAGAGTCAATCCTGCAACCTTCTCAACGAGAGGCGCCAGCTCCAACTTCTGCGCCGCCATGCTGTCTGAATTTTCATCTCAGGCCTGTTTTTTGTCTGATTAGTAGTCATTCTGTCTGCGTGGAGCTTGCAAAGGATTGGGGGGGAATTCAAGACAGCAGGGTTTCAGATGGAAAGACGAAGAGTGAGTGGAGGGTAGAAATTAGCATTCTATTTAAATGGCTCAATTGAGCAGATGTCACTCATGGCATTCCCAGGACTCCGAGAAGTCATGCTTGTTCATGTATTCAATTTATTGATATAAAGACTCTTCATTAAGAGACAGCAGCAAGTATGACATGTAGTCTCATGTGGCTTGATGTGGAATCTTAAACAGGCATGGAGGCAGACGATGTCCTCTCTGGGGGCCCCTACAGCAGCGTGCTAACTATATACCGTCAGCATTAACGCTTTACTGATGCAATACAGCAGCTTTTTAAAATACTGCATACCCACAATCCTTCACTCTGCATGGGTTGAGATTAGGCAGATGGATACTGAACACCGACACACTCAGCAGCAGAACCGTGCACACGCAGACTTCTAGACCTGTGGCAGGTGAAAGTTTCATGAGCCTGTTTTCCACATGCTGGTCTTGAATTATTAAAACTAAGCAGGTTCTTTTGATTCGTGAACACGCAGAATTTCTCACCTGCCAAACATTTCACTAAACATACACACCAAGGCTACAAACACACTCTTCCACATCTAGAAAATACATGTGCAAAAACAGTGGATGTTTTTAGTCATTTTTCTATTTCTCCTCTTTTTATATATACATTTTTCCTGCAACTCAAACAGATGGCATTTATTGTATGGTTTGTTTTTACTGGTGTGGTTGGTTTTGAATGGCCTCAATTTGATTACTACCTACAGCTGAAGGCCTATAATGTCAGCGGGTTTGACAGATATTGAGCTAAAATTTGATTTTAGCTGAGAATTATTCCCCGCCACATACTTTGAGAAATATACAATTTGCAAGTTTTTTGCTTAATATTTTGGTACTTTGGTAGTAACTGTTGAAGTTAACATGAACTACTGGATGGATTTTATTGAAACTATCTGAACGTAATCCTTGGATTTATATCTAAATTCCATCTGATTCACTTTTGAAGTAAACCTAATTTAAACTGGCCACCACAGGAAATGGACCATAGAAAACACAAACTTAACTTTAATTTAGTTAGTTTCACAGATATTGAGCTAAAATTGGTTTTGATTATGGCCAAGAGTCATCCTTGACACAGACTCTGAGTGCTGTCTGATATCTTCTGAGATCTCACAATAACACATGAGATCTTGCACAACACTAGTTAAACCAAAACAGCCACAACTCAATTTCTTGTCAGCATAAGATGATTTTAGTTTAAATCGTTATTGTGAAAGACAAAGGCTGATGTGCTTTACTTCAAGGGGACATATTGTGCAAAATCCACTTTTTTTAACCTTTAAATACATTTTGTTGGGTACTTGGAGTCTCTAGGAGTGCAGAAAATTTGTATTTAGTATTTCCCAGTGCTGTGTAGACCTCTTTATATTCTGTTTGGGCTATATTCTTCAGTCTGATCAGTTTTCTCTATTCTCTATTACATTTTCTGAACTATTACATCACAGTGTTTGCCGTGGCATTGCTATACAAGGCCATGGCCGCTAATTTGTGGTTCGCAGGTTCATCGTCTTCATTCTCCTGTCGCTCTGGGTCAGACTCTGGCTCCAATATGTGAGGCTCGATAGACGAGTCTTCTGTTGTTGAGATTTTTCAACCAATTTGTAATAAAAAAAATTATGTACCGCTAGAAAATCAAGTCTCTGCTTACAAACTACAAAAATGGCCAGAGTGGGGATGGGCAGGGTGTGAAGTGTCTCAATTTTCTTAAAGAGACGGCACCAAAACAAGTTGCTCACAGAAGACGAGGGGCCTGTGGAGCTACAATACCAAGATCAGACCATAGCATTGCAGTTCCACTTTGTAAAGACCACAACTGAATGATTTAAATGTAAAATGGAAGGATCTAAAAGCATGATATATCTACTTTCAAATAATTCACGACCTTTAATCTAATAATAGTGATTTTAATTATCTTTAGGGATTAGGAATTTTATTTTTTTAATTGTCCTATCAATTATATCAACTCACTATGGCTCAGTTGGTAGAGCTGTTGCCAGATTGAATTCTAGCCAGGGACCTTTCTGGGTAGAATTTGCATGTTCTTTCTGTGAATGCATGAATTTCCTCCAAGTACTGTGGCTTCCTCCCACAGACCAAAAACATGACTGTTAGGCTAATTGGCAACTCTAAATTGTTCCTAGGTGTGAGTGAGAGAGTGAATGGTTGTTTGTCTCATTT
>JAVKLF010000110.1:17281259-17295577 GCA_034783495.1 Millerichthys robustus | reverse complement strand
CTCAAATGAAGACCTAAAGCACCTTCCTGTTCACTGACAGCGATGTAGAAAGGTGAGTGTGTGTGCGTGCGTGTGTGCATGCGTGTGTGTTGTGCTCGTTACAGCAGCTGTCTGCTCGGCCTCACAAATACAACACAGAACAGGACATGAGTTTTTGTTTTCTGAAGGTGCCACAAGGCGAGCTGCACCACAAAACTGGTGAAACCGCAGCTGTCTCCACCGAGCCCAAAACAAAACTTCAGCTTGTTTTAAGTCCCTGAGCGTTCTACAGTAGAACGTCTGTTCCAGCCTTCATTTTCAGCTGGCAGACCCTCACTTTGCACTCTGTTTTTTTTTCTAGAACCTGCTTTTGTCTTTGCATGCCATCGTTTGTCAGTTTCTGATTTGCTATATGCTGTGGTACTGTTGGTACCCCATGTCACCCTGCACTCCAAGTGCTTATAGTTTAAAATATTATATGTTCCTCTCCCACAGGAAAAGTTTTTCTTTTACCTGCAAAGTAGCTGGAATAAACCATCAGAAGGTATGGAGAGAACATGCAGGGACTTCAGATATAATCTGGACAGTGGAGGTTTGAACTGAAGCACTTTTTGATGTGTAGTGAAAGTGCACCTGCACCATCATGCAACGTGATAACTAAAGAAATAACATTTTCTGTGAAAAACACAGTGAATACTGACAGCTGAGCAACTTTGCTAAAATTTGCGGAAGAAGCTGAAAACACAGTCCCAGCAGCTAACACTAGCTAAAAGCTAAAATACGCAGAGCACTAGCAAAGATAAATCTGCAGAAGCTGGCTGATTGCCAAAATAAGCAAAAGTTGTTTTAAAAAATACTGTTGCCATTGTGTATTCATTACATTCATTTTAATAAACTCCCGACTTTTCTTTTGATTTATGTATTATGTTTTTTGCACTGGTACTTCAGTACAAAGGCTTTATTTTTTGTGTGTTCTGCTCATTTTTGGTCATAAGAACAAACAGAACAATGACTTAGGTAATCCTTCATCTGATGTTTAAAAGACTTTGACAACTTTTTGGGTAAAACGTATTTTAACTCACTCCAACCCCAAAGAAAATCCATTTAAAAGTTGCTTTTACTATTACTATTAGCTGTGTACAAAACAACATGAAAGTGTCTGGGATATTTTTATGATTTTGTTTATCAGGTTTGTTTTCTGACAAATCACATTTTGCTGCCAGTAGGGATGGCAGCTAGCTGTAAATACTTTGATGCCTCTGAGCCTTGAACAGATTCTAGGTATAATGTTTTGGGTTTTTTTCCCCCGTTTTATTTTTTTCATTTTGAACCAGCCTCCTGTCAGGAGCTGGTTCATCCAGTCTGACAGCACCTTGTTGAGATTCAGCTGGTATGCACCTCCACAGACCCCTGCTGCCTGCAGTTACCCCCGCTGCATGTTTTCTTTTTGGTTTCAACACATGGACCCACAGAAATGGTTTTGTGTGTTGTCATCTAATTCTATAGTTTTAGGAGGTTTTTTTATGAAAACAATGACATTGAATTTCTCTTCAGAAATTGGAGATCTGTCATCTGTGAGGACCAGATGACACAACCACTGGATTTCACAAAGTTACACAAAGATGTTTTAATGTATTTCAAAGCAGATTTTAGTGTAATAAAAGTGAAACTAAAAAGAAGAACAACTGGGGAAGAATGAGGACCTGAGGAAGTGAGAATAACTGACAGAACGGTGCATCATGAGTGTTACACAGCTGAAAAAGTCCAAACATCTGATGAGTGGACAAAGACACATGGCTCAGTGATGAGACAACATATTATAGCTGTGCATGGATGTCAACAATACACCCTGCTGCAGCTGCTAAACTTCATATTACCATTTTCATTTGTCCTGCATTGTCAGTAAAAAGACAAGGACACCAGTGGTTCTATTTATTTATTTTAATATATTAAACATTCTCATAAAAATGTATTATGATCTTTTAAACTCCTTCAAAAACACCATTCTTTAAAATCTGCTTCATCATATTGCTTCTAATTTTCTCCTATGCTCTTCTTAGCTTTTAGCTACTGTTTTGATAGTTTTAACTTCTAACTACTGCTTTATAACATTTAGCTTTACGCTACTCTTTTGCTAATTTTAGCTCCTTGTTTGCTGTATTTACTGTTTAGCTTTGGTTTTACAAATTTAGCAATAAGCTATAACTTTTAGCTATTGTATTCTTAGTATTAGCCTCTAGCTATAGTTTGATCATTTTCATTTTTATAGCTGCTGTTTTGCTTATTTGAACTTTTCACTAAAGTTTTGCTACATTTCAAAGTTTTGCTAAGCCTTCAGCTACTTTTTTTCTAATTTGAGCTTTTACCTATGGCATTACTAATTTAGTTTTTAGTTACGGCTTTGCTAAATTTAGTATCTAACTTCTGTTTTGCTTGTTTTGCTTTTAGCTCTAGTATTACACATTTGAGCCTTTAGTTAGTCCTACAGCTTTACTAAGTTAGGTTTTTAGCAGTAGTTTTGTTATTGTTAGCTTATTTGCTGTTTAGCTCATTTTAGCTTTTAGCTACAGCTCTGCTATATTAAACCTAAGATGTTCAGCTCTGGTCATTTTAGCTTTTTATAAGGTTTTGTTGTTCTTCTTGTAACTTATACAGTTCATGTAACAATTTGTATTTTTAAAATATTTGCACATTTTTGCAGAAATGCGTTTTTTCTATTTCTATATGAAGTAGTTCTCCACATGACAGGTTAACTGATCTGTGTAAGCTCACAGAGGACTCCTTCAGAGAACCAGCTGGTTCCACCTGGACCAGTTTTAGACCTGTGTAGGCCTTTGAACTGCCAGTCACCGACCTGTGCCTGTTCAGTTAATAACCATCTGAAATGCAGCTGAAGCCCCGGATGGCTGAAATAAGCCCTCCATCTTGATTTTTCCGTTCCATGTGCATGTAATGAGCAGCGTTTCCTGGCTGTCTTTCACACTGTTATCTGCTCCTGTGATCCTGAAGAAGATTTGACAAAGATGCTGTAACAGAGAGAAAACGCTTCTAAAAGGCTGATTTGCACCAGTTTCACACCTCAGTTGGAGCAGTGGATACGATTGGAGGCTCTTGTGTGAAGAAAATGGAGAAAAGGGAAAAAATTCTTTCCCTCTCATCACTTCCGCTAAGATTCGTCGAGTTTCGTTCCCCGCCTTTACCTCTCGTCCTCTACTTCTTTACCCTGTCCCTGGTATTGTGGTCTTTTTGTCCTTTTGAAATGCACCCTTTATGTTCCATCCACTGATGAGAAACATTATCCTCTCATCCAGTCCATCCCTTGGCCCTCTTACTTCCTTATGTACTTTTCCTTTTAAAAATCTTTATAAAATCACTTCTTCTTTGAAATGTCCACCTCTGGTTCCCATCTTAGATTCAGTCTGTTCTCAGTTTCTGACTACATAGGCTATATTTTATCATCTGTTGAAGAACAATGGGAGACAACCTTGATTTTTCCAGTGTTTATGCATGCCTGCACGTTTCCCTGTTACCAAAATATCTCATCAACCACTCAGCAGGTTATATTGAAACTTTCAAAAAGTAATCACCAGATGTACATCTGCAACTGATTAAATTTTGAATTCAAACGAATTCAAACTGGCTGCTACAGCGAAATGACCCTGATAAACACAAAAATGAGTACAACTCAGTCAATTATGCAGATAATGACATAACATTTTTGTGTGGAATTAGCTGAGACTGATCCCCAACAAATACTCTGAACACTAACAGATTGTACAAGATTTTTGTAAAAATCATTTCTATCAACTGTTTGGCCTTAACTCAGTATGTCTGTTAGAGAAGCATCTCATGAACCATTTGACAGATTTTAATCAGGTTTTCAGGATATAGTCATAGGATGTACCTCTACAACTGAGTAGGTTTCAGAGCCAACCCAATGCAAGATAATCTCCATTCTTAGATCTCTTCTTTAATTTGAGGGCAGATGTTGACTCGAGCCAATTCGCGTTTAGCTGATAGACATCACCAGCGATCCCTAGTCGCGTGAGGAAAATGGCCGGCGATATATGCAACTGCCACCAAATTTTCAGGTCCAGCGATTTCGAACGGAAAAGCAATTAGGATTTAGAATTAGTGTTCAAATTAAATCGGAATTAAGCGGGCTCAGTTTACCCTCGCAGGCACAGCGTTTCCTCTTTGGAGCTGAAAGCAGCCCATTATCACATCACAGAATCCTGAAACCAACATGTGGTTCATCTCAATGCTACGGGACAGGAAAGGTTCATTATCCACTGACACTGCCCTATGTGCTGTAATTGTTTCTTTTTTTTTTTTCTCTCTCCCCCTATCTCTTCGGACACCCTGCTTTTGCTTGCTGGTCAGAGTGACAAATCCTGCTTTGAAACTTAATGAAGTTTGAAATAGAATTTGAGGCTACAATTATCCTGTCCGTGCAGGCCGTCACAGGAATGATGGTGCCATCGAAACCCAATTATAGGAACGGGGACCCCTGTAAGTGCTCAGACCCACGAGGATCCGCCAAATCTTCAATGAAGCCACATCATTTACATTGATGATTTGGAACGTTGTGAAGCAAAACCAGACTAACGTAGACAGGACTCTCATTGATCATTTAAGATTAGTACGGTCTGATCATTAAAGAACCTATAGAAATCATGTAAAACATATGCAAACAGAATTTGTTACAGCTAAGTTACAGGATTTTGAAGAAAAAAAAATTGCACTCAAAGTATACGTTGGGGACGATGCTCATCCGTTGTCATGACAAATTTTAGCTCATTTAGCTCCAAAAAACAGGCTGAATGTGAACCATTTGTGTGTCTTCTAAACACAGTTGGCTGCGGTGGCCATCTGGAGTTGGGTGGAGTCCAATGTTATTTAGCTGTAGATGTACGCCTAATGACTGTTTTCTAAAGGTTTGGTTCAGATTTGTTCAGTTCATGGGCTACTTTGCTAACACTATACAAACAAATGACGACACAGACAAAAAAGGTCGTCACTTTTTTTTGTCTGTGGTGGCGGGTACAAGTTCTTCAGCTTGCTTTGTTTAAACTTCCCGTTTTTTTTTCTCGCTTTGTCTTTTTTTCTAATTTCCTTTCTTCCTTCCCACTGAAGTGTGCTCGTGCCCTCTCTCCGCTGCGCTCTCCTCCTCCCGCACGCTGTCGCTCCTTCCTCTCGCGGCGGCGGCAGCCTGTAAATGGCTGCCTGATGGAAAGTGACATTTTCGCAGAACCCAGAGAAAGAGGCGAGGTGATCTCCTCTCTTTTCAGCACAAAGTGCTCCTAATTGCCTGGTTGCATTTGTGAGCCCAGCTGACAAACTGGTGCAAATCAATAATTGTGCTCTGGGACACAAGGCTCCCCCCTACACACAGACACACACACACACCCTGCTCCATGCTGAGATGACACAAACAAGCACATGCATACAAATGAAGCCTGGAAACAAATGCAGATATACATAGATTTTGTTCCCACACACACACAAACGTTGCAAACGTCCCCTCTGTCTCGCCGCCTCGGTGCGGTCTGCCTTAAATGACAGTGTTTATCTGTGATTCTAAGACAAATGGGGAGAAAGTATCAAAGCATTAGGAGCATCCATGGCACCACTGAAGGCTGACATAATGGATGGTGGAAAAGCTAGAAGACCCTGTGCTGCTCATTTCCAAATGGTCTCTGCAGAACTTTGCCCCGCTAGCTTAAAATAACCAGAGGACAAATCTGCCCAGCTGATAACAGGAGCCTAACTAACCAACTTTTTGTTCTCTCTGCTCTGTACCTCCTCTCAGATTTTGTTTGCCCGAACAAAGAATGTCACGAAAATTTGAAAACTTTGAATAACTTTTGTTCAAGTTAAGAAAAGATTTAAGTTATCTCTGAGTGCTCATATTTATTCAATTATAGTAATGACCTGTATTTCCCTGTGTATGGTTCAAAAAATGAGCAGGATTATAAGGAGTGTTTTGGGGTTTTTTTCAGTTTAACTTCTTTTTCTGTGGTTCACTCTGGTTGTCATTCTCTTCTCAGGCTCCTCCGTGATGCAGGTGACGGCCACCGACTCCGACGACTCCACCACCGCTAACGGCATGGTGCGCTACCGCATCCTGTCGCAGACCCCCCACAGTCCCATCCCCAACATGTTCACCATCAACAGCGAGACCGGAGACATAGTTACAGTGGCTGCCGGCCTGGACAGGGAGGTCAGTACCCTCGCCGTGTGTCTCTCATCAGTCCGCCGATCCGCCTCTTGTTTGTGCTCAACCAGTTGAAAGAGGAAACTTTCGTGAAGGTCCTGTGGTGATGGTGCCTCATTTATTACTGGTAATAATATATCACATTTGATGTAGTTTACACAAACTTTTGCTCCTGAGTTGCTAATCTTGTTGTGTTTTAAGGCAAGCTCTCTTTTTATGTGAGTCTGATTAAAAGTGGGAAAGATTTCCCCTAAAAATCAGCAAAATAGTTGTCGGCATTGTGCTCTGAAAGAGGCTGAACAACCGGTCAGGGGAACGCTACAAGGATATAAAAACAAAGCTCTGGAATCATAGGGTTTTACCATCAGGGGTTGAGGTCTATAAGTGAACCAGTTTTCAGGTCCACCTAAAACCTAAAAGGGCATTGTTCTTCAAAACTTTAAACCCTAATCTGTGAGCTGCTGTATCTTTCTTTTCCTGCAAAAACATGGCCAATAGCTGATTATTGTCTGATTAAAGTTGATCAGCTGTTTGATCAGTCTATGTAAGGTCCTCAAATTTGCTCTGCAAGACCTCCCAACTTGAGTTCTGGGAAGCTGATGAAACTCGACTTTAAGGAAAGAAGTAAAACGTATTTTTTTTGTACAGTCTAGGTCACATCCTTTAGTCACCTCGGTAACTCATCCTTAGGTCCAACGATAAATCACTGTCATGATAAGAGTTCTTCCACGTATGAATCACACCCTAGTATGAATGTAACACCTCTGTGTGTCATTTGACACATTAAAACAAAAGGGCCTCAAAATTTAGGTTGCCTTTAAGCTGCTTCTGACCATTTATAAATCACTAATGGATCCAGCCTAATCCCACACAAGTGATCACTACTTCACGTTGTTAAGTTTCAAAGCCGGATCTGTTACTACAGTACCTCACTAAACGAACTCCACAACGCCTCGGTCCATACAGAAAATCACACGAGGCAGTCAGAAGGCATCTATGTTCCGACTTGTTAAAGTGCGTCCTGATCATCTCCATGCTGAAGTCCTGCTTAGTGAAGTTTGAGACGAGTCACAAGTGGAGGTTTGATCTGGGCAGCAGAGTGTTGGTGAGTCCAGGTGAGTCCAGGTTCAGGCCTCATAACTCAGTCTCTGGTGCCATACAATGCACTCATTCTAACATTTGCCTGAGAAAGAAAAAAATGTGCAACAAACTCAAAATACTGATGCTAAGCTAAATACACACAGGACAACAAACAGTCTTGATGATGTCACTGCACAGGTTCTTTCAGATGTCGCTTTAATTCACAAAAGTGACCAAACAAAGAAGTTCACCTGGAAAACGTCACTGTTCAAAAAATCCTGATTTTTCTGCTGTAAAATACAGAAACCTTTCAGTCATTTCAATCACGTCAAATACAATGACAACATTTGCTCATTAGTAACAGAATGAATGGATTCTTGCTTTTCTAAAAAAAAAAGTAAAAAATGCAGCCCTGGAATATTTCATGCTTATTTGAGTGGAGAGCGAGGACCGAGATAATGGCCACATAAATCCAGCCCCTCTCTGCTGGTCAGGTCATGAGACGCTTCTTTTCATTGTTCTCCTTTGTCTCATCCGCCACGTGTGTGTGTGCGTGTCTGTTGCTTTCAGTAGTTGTTTGCCAACCCACACACCGGCAGCACCACGCCGCACATCGTCCCTGCTCCGTCTTCCAATCTCATCCTGCTAATGAGGGAGGTCACCGAGGTCAACGTCTGTTTATCCCAAGCTGGGTCCGGTTCCTGTGAGCCTCTCTCGCACATGGATACACAGACCTATCCCCGTCTTCCTGTGCTGCAACATAATGGAGATAAAATCTGGCGAAACGAGAAATCGTACAAATTCCCATGCCATCATTATTAGGATTTCCTCGTCCTCGTAACTTAGCCGGCTGATTTGACTGCACCGCTGAGCGTGTCTCATAATGTTTATATTCGGAGAGGTCCCACCGGTCGTTCCAGGCATTAAACCTGGAAATTTAAACGGCTTTTTACCCATGGAGAATGGAGTGTGTTTAGAGAATAATTACTGTTAATATCTCAAGAACAAAACCCAGCTTTTATGCCAGGAGAAACAATACATCAGTGCCTCGCCTTTATCCAAATTTTGTATGGAGCTGGCACGGCATAATAGTATTGTGCCGTTGTGGGGCGATATAAATGAGTTGAGTGAATGCACGCCAGGACTTTGTCCCTGTTTCCAGCTTGGATCGAAAGCAGCCGCAGCAGCTGATGTGAGTGAGGAGAAGCTCATTAATCTGGACGCAGCAAGCCGTGCGTGCGCCCACCTGCCCGTGATCCTCCCACCAAAACTGGGGCACACCTGGGAGTTCACCCACCTGCTTGTCAAGGTCGTCAGCGCGAACCAGCGAATCCTCGCATGCACGCGCACTTACGCTTCTCGTCAACGCAACCGAGGGAATGAGGACCAGCGGGAGGGGAGCGCGGGTGTCACACTCGATCTGCACGGCCAAAGTGGTGTGTGTCTTGCATAAACACGAATATCACACACACTCGCTGGGCTGACAGCGAATACACTGTAGGAGCCTGTATAGGACATATATTTATTTTCTGTATCCTCTCACGTGCTCTCAGACTCAAGCTAATCGAGTGAATGCACTCATCGTACCGCTGTCCGATTAGAATATTTATGAGCTAATGAAGTAGGTTCTCCTGTGCTGACGAGAACGGGGGACCAATTACTCTTCCTCACTCTGTCACCGCACATGCTTCAGCCAACAGGCCAGCAATCACAAACCAACATGTTGTATTTCCTTCCTTCTTCAGATTTTTTTTATTTTATTTATTTATTTTTGGTATTTGGGATACGTGGGGAAATTATGAGCAATCAAAATTTCACCTGTTGCGGACAGCACTACAGCTCTAAAAATCTCCATGTTGAAAGTTATTCAAGTCATTTTACCAAAATGTCCGTATAATATTTGAGAAACATTTAAAAAGTTTGGATTTCATTCTTAGAGTAAAGCATTTATTTGTAACAAGTGGGTTTTATGGACCTTTTTAAAGGCTTCCCAAAGTGTGCTGCAAATTGACTCCAGCTGATTGAAAATGCCCGCTGGAAATTTGCATAGGTGCAAGGAAATCCGAACACACCTGCCAAAATAATTGTGTATTTCCAAGATAATGGTGGTGTAGATCATTACACCATCATTATCTTGTAAATATGGTGATGTGATATGAAAATATTTGCTTCATCTTTATACTCTGCGCTCTTTGTCACAGCTGATAAGGTACTAATTATAACAATAATTATTATTATTATAAAATTATTAATATTGTAATTTATTATTCCCCAATGGGGAAATTATTTATCTGCACTTTTCCCATCCCACATTAGTGGCAGTGGGCTTTAATCCAAATCGCCCGAGGAGCAGCCGGGGGTTGAGCGCCTTGCTCAAGGGCCCAGAGTGAGGCAGGTGAGGGTTTTCGACCCACATTCTTTTTGTCAGTCTAATTATTAATAACTATTTGACAAAACATCACCTAAAAATCACCATCCTATCCCTTTAAGATGGCAGAAATACACTTCATCCATGGCTTTGCTCAGCAGTTCAGTGAGAATTGAACTGTTTCACCAACAGGTAAAGCAGTAAAATTGAATTACTTTTCCTAAGAGCCCCACTTCAAAAGACCCAAACCATCATATTAAAATAACTATTTGATTTAATGCGAGTGAAAACAAGTTTTTTCTGCCATTTTCTGTTTAATTTTAGAATTCGTTCTGAAGTGTTTTTAGGTTTTGACAGGTTTATTAGTACACATGTTGCACTAAATGCAGCTGAAAGCAGTCTGCTATAAAAAGTGACAGTGGTTTAATGAAGTCCAGCTCTGGTGTAGCAGGTTGCAGAGAGCCACAGCTGGCCTGGACCCTCTCCCACTGTGCCCCTTTTTCCATGCCAGCAGTTCCACTGGCAGCCAGCGCTGTTGTCTTTCACCACCCCGGGCTGTCTCAATCTCTCATGAGCCCTGGCTTGGAACTGTCTGCTGGGGCGCGGTGCGATGTCGCTCGGCACCAAGCTGTCCCCGCAGGCTCACGCCAGCTCTGTGTTGGACTGTCTCGTCGCCGATTAGGACATCTTCTTGAGCAGCCTCAAGGACACGAGAGCCCACAGCCTGGCCCTGTCAGAATGTGCGGAGCTTAACTGGGGATACGGGCAGAAAAACCTGCATCCTAAACTTGGCTCGGGGCTTTATTGTCTCAGAGATGTTGAGTTATGTTAATTTGCCTTGTTTCTCCGGAGCTCCAGAGGCCGGACGGGCAAAACCATCTGAGGGTTATGAGCTGCTTCCTGAATGAGGAGTATTGATGCATGTAGGTGGATGTTGACTGCTTGTTGCCAACGTTTAATCAAGAAAATATCCACTCAATACTCGCTTTATTATGCACACTGTGTGGAGCAACTTGGTATTGAGCTGTGAGGTTTATTGCTTTCAGAACAGCTGTAAATTATTTATATTTGTCTAGTGAAAAGTCTTTTTCTTACGTTTTTTCCAAATTTCATGCTTTAGATGCACCACTTAATACCTTTTTAAAAGACTTAATGTTATTGCTTTACTGTTTAAGTGGTATAATATATCCACAGTGAGTCTATCACAGCAGAGTAACCTTTAGCTTGATAAGCAACTTGAGAAGTCATTAGTGTTTATCTGGCGACTTCTAAAGTTAAAGATAAACTTTTGTTAATACTCTGTGAGAACCACCTTGTATATGCAAAAATTATCTTGCAAGCTTGTTATACAAGCTTATCTTTGCTGATATGTTGAAATGTAGCAAAGGAAATGGAACAAAGTGCCAAAAGGTGCAATAGATGCAACTTCAGATTTGCTCTTCACTAAGTGTTTCACTAAGTGTGGACACAATATAAGTTTATTTTTTTAAGCACAGGTCCTTTTTATGCTTTGATGACTCAGATCAATGTGAAATGCTTTTGCAAACAAAATCTATTCTTCTGAAACGGCTCGAGCGCAGGTATGGACTTGAAAATGAAAAACTTCAAACGTCCTTCTGAAAGGATGAAGAGAAATTCCGCAATACCATTTGGGATGATTACAAAAGATGTGTGTTCTTAAGAACGAAACATAAAGAAAAGCACCATGACTCGAGATGTTTACATTGTACTCTACATTCATGTCTCAAAAACATCTCATTTCTGCGACCTACAGGTGAAAGGCAAAGTGGCACTACTATTTGTTTGTGTGTCTGTTTGGTACTAAAATATCTCATGAACCACTCTTCAAATTAAACCAGATGATGCAGAAAGTAACGATTTGATGTTCGTACCAGTACTTTTGGTATTATTTCAAGATGGCTGCCGCAGCCATCTGACGAAGCACAAAGAAGGGTGTAACAGATTTGCCAAACAATGATCTCAAATTGGATGTGGTAGCTGAGGTATAATTCACAACATACTCAGAAAAATGATCTCTTGTATTATGCATTAGGTTGCACAAAATGTTATATTCAAGGTTTGACCGAAACAGTCACCTCCATTAAAACCTGATCTTAGTCTTGAACTCTGGCTTGAAAAGGTAGCGGGCGATATGCATTGCATGATAAAAGGCTCTGCTTTTATCCCTACCAACATTTGCAGCCATTCATGTTAGCTGGTACTTATAATTATTCCAACAGTAACATTTTAAAACAAAAGCAGTCAAAATATTCAACCATCATGGCAGCCAAGATGAATTGTTTTATTTACTGTGCCAGGAAAAAAAAACCCAACAAATCTTTCATTTTGTCTCATGGAAGTTTTTTTTTTTTTCATTCTCCAGTGAATTCAACAACAAAAAAATCCGTTCAGCACTTTCTGTCCTTTTGTGACAAACTGCCGAGAGAAAACTTTCAGCTTCCATGTGTTCGTTTGCTCACACTGTTTACCTCTGATGGTGACCCGTTGGGTTCAGCAATGTTCCCGTTTCACGTCCGCTAATTGTGTTGTAATGTTCAAGTGAGGAGTCGTTTTAACCACCTGCCCAGCTTTCTTTCTTTCTTTCTTTTATTTCTTTCTTTCTTTGTACTTAACTGCATCAGCTTTATTCGTTTGTGACTCACAGATGATTTTTTTTCCCCAGTCTGTGAGCTGTTTACGCAAATGTGGAGGTGTATCTAATCAAGTGGATTCAGGATTTATTTCTCAGATTTACTTTTATATCTGAGTCAGCGTCTGTGCAAAGGGACTTGGAGAGCCTTCAGAGAACAATGTGCCTCTCACAGCGAGGCTCCGCAGGCATGTGTTCTCTTCAAACCAGAACGGTTTCTGTCCTTAACCCTGCCTGACGGAGGTCTCGGTGACGGATGGCAACGGAGGATGAGGAGGATAGAGAGCTAATGCGCATCTCTGCCTGGATTTCGAGTGCTCGCTGTGAAAAGATGCTAACGAGGAAAAGAAAAACAAGTTTCCGATTATCCAGCAGTATGTTTGGCTCACCTGAAATGAACGCAAGTGAATCACAAGTTTATTTTGGATTAAAGTTGAACTGCAACCATCTCAGTGGAGCTAAAGTGAAGTTGCAGTGGGGTCACTGACTCCCAGGGTCACTGAGGTGGAGGGAAAGTGTGGAGAAAAGAAAGCTGGTCTCCACATTTTAGCTCTGCATTGGCTTGTTTGATACAGAATGCAAGTGACAACATAATGACCCTGGTCAGTAAAAGCTTAGCAAGTTGGAACACAATCCAAGCCCAACAAAAGTCTAACAGTCTCCGTCTCTTTTCAATGTTTCATTAGAGCTCTGAACATCCATCCTTTGATGTATAATTCAGCTTCATGCATGTGTTACCAGCTTCTTTCCAATTGGTGCTTTGGTATTGCTTTACTAACTCCGACCATTACTCCACCAGCTCCTGTTTCGTCCTTCTTAACAAAGTCACGTTGGAGCAGAATTCCATTTGCTTACAAAGATCAACCTGCTCAACCCACCTGTCCTGACAGCTGCCTGCTTGGGTGGACAATTTAAAGAGCAGACTTTGCCAACTCAAAGCCATTTTCCAGCTTTTCTTCTTCCGTCTCCTGAATGGCAAACTACCTCATTTTGTTTGCATGCAGAGAAATTGGGTTTTATGGTCAGCGGAGCTCTGTGCACAGGTGTTTTTGTGGGCTCTGATGGGCTCACAGCTTGTGCAGATTAAGTTTGTGACTCCCCAAGTCGGTGTGTGTGTGTGTGTGTGTAGGCGGGGGGGTGGTGTCACCGAGGTTCTGGACTGTTGCTGCCATTGTTGCGTTTGAGACAAGAAGCTGTCTCCTGCCAACTCTGGACGCAGACATTTTCAGTGGAGGACTCGTTAGGAAAGCCACTGTTGAGTAAAGCTGTGTAGTTGCAGTACCGCTGTCTTTTTTTCTTCTTTTTTTTACATGCACAAGTCCCACCTGTTCCCTCTCAATGGAGGGTTAATGGGCGCATATGCGTGTGATAGAAGGGCCATTAAACTCCCAACTATTCTCAGATGAGCGATAAAATTCGGCAGGACAGCAGGCACCATCACCCTGCTGTGTAAGAGCTCCACCTGCTGGTTCCGATCCAGTCCTTTCTTCTTACCTGATCTGAAAGGCGTCCATCAAAGGCTCCAGCATCTTGCAGCCATATGGTGCTATTTTAGGATTGATGGATGGATGGGAATAGGTCTAAATGAGACTGCAGAGAGACACATTCAGGCGGGCTTCTATTTACTGAGGCAATGTATGATGGGAGATGGGATTGATATTTCATTATGAGTCTAATAAAGGGCAGCCGGTATTGAGTTTTCATTAATAGGGTTGGTTTGGTGCAGATTAACATGTCTGTGCACTTCCTAATGACTCGGAGAGATGCAGAACGACTCCAGCTGCGTGCTTTAAAGCCACCTCGGACAGATCCACCAATCAACTGCATCCTTTTTTTTCTGGTCTGAAAAAAAGAATGCAGGAGGGAGACAAAGAGATAAAGAGATATTCGGATAGCGGCACAAAGGCGGGCTGAGAAAAGGCATGCAGAGAACACTGAACAGCCAAGATGTGATTAAAAAAGATAGCAAGAGATCAAAAGAAGCACAAATTGTGCATTAACACAGTACACAATAAAGCGGGGGG
>JAVKLF010000110.1:17268992-17280918 GCA_034783495.1 Millerichthys robustus | reverse complement strand
CACACACACACACACACACACACACACACACACACACACACACACACACACACACACACACACACACAAAGCAACATAGCCCTCTGTAAAGTGGTGAATCTGGGGACAACCTGAACTTTCAGCACCATGGACAGCGTCAATCAGCGTGATAGTTTTCCTCTTTTGGGTTTTGTGTTTTTTTTTTATTCACGTGTTTTAAATTCAGTTTAACGGTTTTTGCCCTCCTGTCCAGGCCTCTGTAATGTTGCCGTCTGAGCTGCAGCTCTCATCCATTCACCCCCTCCGTCCCTCTCCCCTGACTGTAACTGAACTAAATAAAGCCTTTTCACCTCCTTGTATTATCGGAAGCTCTCCGGTGTGTCTTAAAGTGGCAGCACCTTCATTAAAATGAGTGATGATGTGAGTCTGTTCCCATAGAGGAAAACCAAGACTTTTAGACAATAATGGATGGGCTTTGACTAACACATTGTTTCCTCTCTTTAACTTTGGGAGTTTGTTTGTCTTGGAGTATTGTGCTGTCTGCTGTTTGTTACTGAGTGGGTAAAAAGCATTCACATGCTCCATTCACGTGGTTTTGTTCCAGTTGAATGAACTGACGTGTTCGAATTCACCCATTTATCATCCTTTACGACGGGTGACACCAGCTGATGTTTGCTGATTCGTGTCTAATTGTGGAGGTACCAGTTACTGAATGCCATTTCTGTCTTTCTGTTTCCGTTTACAGAAAGTGTCCCAGTACACCATCATTGTCCAAGCCACTGACATGGAAGGCAACCTGAACTTTGGACTCTCCAACACAGCCACCGCCCTCATTTCCATTACAGACATCAACGACAACCCCCCAGAACTCACAGTGAGGACGGTGAGTCTGATGTGCACCCAAGATTAATTCTACTTGTGTATAATCAGTTTTTAATCATACAAATTAATTCATTCCACCATGTACAAGCAGAAATTAAAAGTCAGATGGAAGTTGATCGTCTCTCCAACTGCTTATCTAATTTTCAACAAAGTATTTTTATTTTTTTAAATGTCAATTTTACCCTAAGAAATAATCTGTGCATAACTTTTTGACGGAGATAAAGTCCCAAAATACCTTATATTATAGGTGTCAAACTCAAGGCCTGCAAGCCAGATGGGGTCCTTGTTACACTTTTATCTGGCCTGTATAATAACATTTTAACTAATAAAACTTGCTCATTCACTATCACTTTTCCTGCAGTCTGAATGTCACTTAGGTCTTGCTGCTGATTTTACAGAGTATCTGACCTAACCTGACCCTTGTCCACACCTGTCATTAACACTGCATTCAAAAAGGGTTAAATCCAGGTCAGAACATGCTCTCTCAGCTGGACCACTTTTGTTTTTGTTTGGATTTTTAGTTAGCTTTTAGCTAAAGAAACCCAACTACTGATAAACGGCATGTATACTGTGTGTACTGCCACACACAATTACAAATACAAAGCTTTGTTTTTAGTTTCTACGCGCTCTTTCGTTCTCATTTTTAAATTTATGTCACACAAGGTTAAACTGTCCTCCAATTTAACCACTTCTCCCAAAATACAGCATTAGCTACTTATCAAAGGCAAAGAAAATCATGCAGCATTTGCTACGTTTAATACAGTATTAAAGAGAATTCAGTTGGGTCAACATGCTGGATCTGAGCACACACATGAGGAGAAGTGGCCAGCAAACAAAACACTGACCTACAAAAAAAGGGTAAAGTGAAATACAGCATATGGAGGGACAGTAAAACCTGCTGATGAAGATGAGTTTTTTCTCTCTGTGCTGTTCCTGCTTGCTCAGGCCCTGATGAACTGGGTTTGTCTGCAGGCAGCTGGACTCAGTCCCTGCTAACGCCATACTGCTGGCAGCTGCTCCACTTTTCTACAGCACTGAGGACTTTTTTTCAGTTTTATATCTCGAGATCTACTGTGTGAGATGTTAATGGTGAAGAAATAACATCTGGACGCAGTTGTGTGTTTGTCGTGTTTGCTTTTTGTATCTATTTCCTCTCAGGACTTGCAGCAAACGGAATCCGTGGCATCGTCCTCAGTGTGAATGCGATTCAAGTTCTTCCTGCATTCCGCTCCGAACTAGGAGTGTCCCAATGCTATTTCTTTACGAACCGAGTATAAGTATGAATACTGCAGGTTCAGGCTTCATTCTATATGTTGTTATACCTTTAGGACTGCAACAGAAACAGAAGTCCATGTTTAGCCCACCCTCCAAACACACACAGCCCTTTATTCTCATTTGAATGATTTAATCTCAGCTTGTCAATAAAGGATTGTTTCCTTTTATCTTAGTTTGTGTCTTAAAATAAATCAAGATATGGAGTTTACGCTGCTTTCACTGTTTTGTCAATCCTTACAACTTGTTTTGCCTCCCACACCGACCTGAAGCTGTTCAGTAATTATTTGTGTATTACACTCCCAAGTAGAACTTATTGCATTCTGTGAAGAGGGTGGGCAAAGAGAAAACATAAGCGTGTTAATTAAGTGAAATTGATTGTAGGGGTGTAAACCGAGCTGAAACGTTGCATCTAATTTGAAAAAACAAAGAAAGCATAAATGTTCCATTCATCTCTCCACGAGTCTAGACAAGATGTGGTACTTTCTTAATCCCTGTGTGAGGAAGTAAAACGATTGATGTTGCTATAGTCTCGCTCATCAAATATAATCATATGTATTACACTTTACTATGTTTCACCCCTGATGAGCAATATTAAGCCCTACTCCAGCTTATAGACTTAATAAAAACAAAACAAGTTCTTGAGTTCTGCTGAGCTCCAAACATTTTTATTTATTTTGAACCTTTGGAGACACGGCAGTACATTTCCTCTTCTGAGTCGAGCACCTCCAAACGGATTTATGTGCAGCACTTTACTCCCTCCGTTCAATTGGAACTTGAAAGCATGCTCTCAAAAAATTTCTTAAAAAAAGAAGTTTCTGTAAAAAGGTGATGGTGATGCTCAGAAAGGTGACTGTCTGTAAGTCATTTCAGTCTGCAGGGACAACAGCTGTTAGCCTGAGATGCACCAGCTTACATAAAACATACTTTTTTTCCCATCAATATAACTCGTTTAAAGCAACATGATGTTGGGTTTGAAAGAAATAAGTTCAGCTGTGTGTTTCAATTGAAAATGCCTGAAGAAAAACACTATTTAATTAGTGTTTTTAGTTTTGTCTGTTAGGATCAGTCATTTGGGAGGAGCTAACTTTAAAATGTGCTTTGATAATCATGTTATTTAAGTTGATATGGGCGGTTTCACGTGTTAAGTTAAATCTTTAAATTTGACTTTTTTGCTTACTTGTGGTTGAAGACATCACTGAACTTTGTTTAAAAAAGATATCTGTTTATTAAAAGTGGGTGATTATATTGAATGCTTGTCATTGCTAATGCTATTTATGCGACGAACAAAAGACTTTTCAGCCATCAGCAGCATGAAAGTCCTGGTACTATGTTAAATCCAACTTGATAGCAGAATATTATCCCAAAGCCAGCCATGTTAGTGTGTTTGCGAAAGAAGAGCTATAAGAACTGGGATCTTTCACCAGCTGGGATAAGAGTCAGCTCCCCTACATGTGAAGCTGGGGTTCTCAACCAGACCTAGATGTGTGGGGGCTCAGACCCGGAACTTGTAGAAGAGATTATATATCCTCTTTGGTCTAAGTTTCCTCACTGGAAAGTGGCAGAAAAGAGATGGATATGGTTTTCACTCGTGATTTAGAGGATTGCTGCAAATACAGTCATTAATTGTGATTTTTTTTATCTAGCTGAAAAGAAAAATGTTCAGTATGTCAGGGTCTGTATTTTAGCTGTTTTCTGTGCGTTTTGTGATCCTCGTGTTTTTGTCTTTCTGTGTTTCTCTCTCACTTCTCCTTCAGTTCACTCTCTCTCTCTCTGCTTATTAATCTCACCTGCCCATAGTCTCCAATCAGCCTCTTCCCCCAGGTGTTGCTCATTTTCCTCTCTCCCTCTGTTGTGTATATATACCAGTCCATTTTCCCTTCCTCCCTGTTTGCTCATTGCTCTTTCCTCCACACACCCTTTTCCTCCGTGTTTAAAGTTTGTGTTTTTCCAGCTGCTGCCATGTCGGCGTTTTTCTTTGTTTTTTTTAATAAAATGTTAAAGATCCGTGGGTGTCCGTCTGCTCGTGGGTCTACCTCCGAGCCTTTTACAATAAGGAAAGCAGTTTCTAGTTAATTGCACAATTCTGTTTTCTTTCAACCCAAAGTGACACCTCCTGCTGTCTCTTCAGAAAATGAAATGATGACAGTAAATATAACAATTATTTCTTAACACACTGCTTTGTTCCTGAGAGTTCTGATTTGGCCCTCCACAACACTAAAGAATCTAACATCATTTGAGAATTTGTATATTTATGTTTCATGTTTAAAACAAATGAAGTTTAGTAAACACTGGAAATACTTGCGGTACCTGGCCTTGAGCTGCTGTAGCACAACTCAAAATAAAATATAACTTCCTGCCTTAAAACAAAAAGAATCCCTCATAAACATCTTTGTAGGGTTTTATCAGCGTGCGCGGTTTACATTTTACAGTGCAGCTGTTTTATACTCTGTAAAACTGTACGGTCAGGACAACTGTGTACGCCTCAGAGCAAATTCCTTTTGGCTGTCAGAAAGTTTACATTGGTGTTTATTCTAAAGCTCAGTCTGAGGATGAAAAGCACTGAGTTCTCATACCAAGGACTTGGGAGTGTGCATAGTTAATGTGTTGTGTGCTTACAGGGCCATGAGGGAGACAAGAGAGGCAGAAGTAAGATAGAGAGAAGGGGAAAAAAAGAAACTGGGGGTTTTGGACACAGCTTCCATTTGAGTTTGATTAAATCAGTAAAGTCAGCAAAAACCTGGCAGACATGCCAAACGCAACGTAAAGATTAATGATTTAACAAAAAGTAGTGAGAGTTAGTTGGAAGCGTGTACTGCCTTTGAGTTTTTCCGAACCCTTACACTGACACGTCCAGGGCTGTGGGAAGCAGGGGTGCATTAGGTGCTGTCGCACCCCCTGATGGATGCCAGACAACATGTATGTCCAAGTAATGCACATCAAAACGTTTATGTAAAAAAAGAGATTTCATTAGTGATGCATATGTTTAAAAATCTTTATATTGATATAACTGAGCTTTGCAAATCTGTTGCAAAAAGCCATTATTATTTATCTGGGTGCAAAATGTTGTCACTGCCTAAAACTCGCACACACAAAAACAATAAGGTCATGATTACATTTTTAACAATATTACAACATATTTATGTTTTTTATTCAGATAGGACAACATTCTTTGTTTACTTCATTGCCTGTATTTAGTGCTATAATTTTCATAAATGCATGTGCATCTAAACAATTGGAATATTGTGAAAAGTTCATTTAGTTGTCAGGCAGTTCAGAAAGTGAAACTATTATGTAGATTCATTTCAGGCTTTTCCAGCCTTTATTTCTTGTGATTTTAATGATTATGGCTTACAAATTTTTTTTTTTTTTATGTAACTTTTGGTACTTTAGGTAGTCTGTGCAGGAGCCAAACCCAACTCTAGACACAGGCTACAAATATCCCATTCCTCAAATCCACTCAAAGCCACTCCTGAACCAGAGACAAGATCAGAAGTGTCTTACCTGAGGAGTTAAAGAACTGGAACGTTACTCAGTGGTCCAATGTTCTGTTCAGATGAAAGCCATTTAGAAATGCAGCTCCCAGAGTCTGGAGGAAGAGTGGAGCGGCACAGAATCCAGTGTGAACTTTCCACGGTCAGTGATGATTTGGGGCTCTGTGTCATCTGCTGCTGTTGGTTCACCGGGTTTTTTGAAGTCCACGGTCAACGCAGGAAATTTTAGAGCATGTCCTGCTTCCTCCTGCTGACAAGTTTTATGTCTGCTGGTCTTATTTTGCAGCAGGACTGGGAGCTCCTGCCCAGACTGCCAAAAGTACCAGAAGCTGGCTATGTAACATTCTAATTTTCTGAGACACTGATTCTTTTTTTAAATATTATTTGTAAGCCATAATCATCATAATTATAAAGGCTTGAGATATTTTACTGTTTTGAATCTATGTCATATGTGAATGATTAAAAAAATGAACTTTTTACAATAGTCCATTTTCTTGAGATGCATCTGTAAGTGGTCCCCCCCCCCCCCCCCACACACACACACACACCTGTAACGCATTCCCACAGCTATGAATTTGTATCCTATTGTGCTGTAAATTCATCTTTAGGCTCTGCATCCAGTTTCCTCCAGAGTTCGTTTAAAAGGGAGTTGTTTTAGACTGCAATATAATGAAGATCATTAGGCAAATTATTCCTACTGCTGCCTTAATCGCGGCACTTATCTAATTAGTTATTGGGACCTGGATTTGGGTAATGCACAAAAATCAAAATGAACTGGGTAAACACTTAATTGAGAAATCCATTTGTTCAAATGAAGAGTTTATATGAGCAGATTTGGTGTAGAATAAAGGACTTGATTAGCATAATGGAAGATAAGATTTTCTGTTATTTCATATTTGAACAAATAAGCCATTTCCTCCTTCTTCTCCCATCTTTCTGGTTCCGCTTTAATGCCACCACTTTAGGTTTGTGCTGCAGCGTAAATGAGCATTCTCGTCATGACCCTTAACGCAGTTTGTTTTCATGACATCGATTATGCAAAATCCAAAAAGGAAAAACAAAACAATCCAGCAACTGACGTGATTAGCACGCATTAACTGACATCATCCTGATGTTTTCTCTGCTGCTTCCTCTTCCTCTCCTCTGTCTGTCTGTCTGTGTAGTTTTCAGGGGAGGTTCCGGAGAACAAGGTGAATGTGGTGGTCACCAACTTGACTGTGGTGGACAGAGATCAGCCCCACAGCCCCAACTGGAACGCTGTCTACCGCATCGTCAGCGGAGACCCTTCTGGTCACTTCACCGTCCGCACCAACCCCGTCACTAATGAGGGCATGCTGACAGTGGTTAAGGTAGAGAAGAAGCTGCACACTCCTGATAGATCAATGAATGAACTCGGCACACAATTCAATATTACCAATCAGTGCATTACGTTCCCACCTGCTTTAATTAGCAGGGACTTTAACTGAACTACATTGTGTTTTGATCTGCATCCGTTGTGCTTTTTTCCTGCGCTCTCTCATTATTTCACTTTCTTTGCCCCACTCTCCGTCCAAAACTCTGTCCCCCCTGTGGTTTCCTGCCCCAGCCGGTGGATTTTGAGATGAATCGTGCCTTCATGCTGACTGTGGTGGTGTCCAACCAGGCCCATCTGGCAAGCGGCATTCAGTCCTCCCTTCAGTCCACGGCAGGAGTCACCATCTCTGTTCAGGACGTGAACGAGCCGCCCGTCTTCCCCGCCAACCCAAAGATGATCCGTTTTGAGGAAGGCGTGCCGGCAGGGACCACTCTGACAGTGTTTGCTGCCCAAGACCCCGACCACTTCATCCACCAGATTGTCAGGTACAAAAAGGGTTTGAAATCTTTGGCACCAACAACACAAATCTGGATACTTCTTTTGTTTTTGTTTTCTTAGTTGGAAAATAATATTGTCATTCAGAAAAAAAGAATAAGAAGTTTTAATAGAACCGCTGTAATACTCATGACAGATGACTAAACTCTGACAATCTGGATAATGCATCAAATGAAGAATATATTGTACATGGGTAAAACCTCTCCCATAAAAATTTGGATTGTTGCCATTGTTTACCTTTTTTCTCTCATTAGCATTACCCCTTTTTAGTGCACAACCAAAGTTTAAGAATCTCAGACGTTGGGTCAGACTTCGACAATCAAATAAAAACTCAGAGTTGCATCATTAATGTTATGGGCAAATGATGAATATAAAAAAACACTAGTGGGTATCAGCAAAATAAGTTGTGAGTTCACTGTTTCCAACAAAACCTTTCAGATTTTTTCCCACTGAAAGGGTCCTTTGCATATGAATTTGCTTATGTAGGAAAATATTTATGTTATCGTATACAGAGCCTAAATGCAGAAGAATTGAGTGAAAAACTAAGTGCCCTCCATAAACATCTTGCATGTACCAGAAGTAATCTGAAACATTGCAATAGAGGAATTGTAGTTAATTTGTTTGTTCATCCAAAGCTCTTTTCGAATCATTCCACAACATTTCTGATGGAGCTAAAAGGAGTGAACTAAATGTGCAGAAATCCAAACAAAATAAAAAAATAAATCTAATGGACTGGTTCACTTCCTGTCCAGGGAACTTTCACAGTTCTGAAAGTGGGTAAACATACAGTACTTCTTATTGAGTGCGTAGGCTAATATGAAAACTATGGCAATATTATTGATGACTTTAACATCCATCTAGAGTCGCATTTTTCAATAACAAGGAAGTATAGATCAAATATCGACTTTCCTGATTGATTACTGCAGTTGTCCAACAACGATGTATGAATTGCCTGAACTCTTTGGGATTTAAAGTTAAACATTTCCAGTATTTTGTGTACTTTTGCGAGTATCCTCTTGTATTTTTTGAAGATCACCAGGGTCGAATCAAAGCTGAGAGCTTGTTTTTCCACAGTTTTTACTTCTTCTGTGACATTATCAGCTGATCTACCACCCACATCCCAGTCACCTCCCTGGTTGCCAGGCGACTAGTGTTAAGAGGTCATTCTGTAATGAGTTGGACACAGTCCGTCTGTCCCTCTTCGGATCCCTATTTTCGCCCTTATTGATCCCCCTCTTCTTCCTAACTCGGATGACATTCAGCGGGCACGGTGCCATCCAGGCATCGACCCTGGGTGACAGAAACTCCCACGTGCCCACCAAGTTTAAGCAACCCCCATTGCCAGCTCCAACAAGATGGATTTTTCTTAATGTCACCGAGACGGCCAGTGGAAATGTTACCAAATTGATGGGAAGAGAGGCTGGCGGGCAGCGTGCTCGTGTAGAAATTGTACCTGAACATCTACCGGGTCTCCTAAAAAGACCAATTATGCAGACCAAGTGGGCTGGAGTTCATCTGCCCTTCGAGAGAAGTAACTCTTCTTTTACTGCACTCGCTGTTTCCTCTCCCCCTTCCTCCCACTCCCACCCGCTGACCTTGTCATTTTCTTCTCTGTCAGTCTGCGTGTCTTTTATTGATGCAAGCTCAGAGCTGATGTCTCCTCCGAAGCCGTTTGCCAGCAGATGCTCAGCTCGCTGCAGCGCAGTTCCTTACTCTCGTATTCCCTTTAGGCAACCTTGCTTGAACCTTTGCACAAGGCACGCACAAAAGACAGAAAAATGCACAAACACACGCTGCTGGATGCACACCAACGTGCGGGCGAGTACCTGCAGAGCATGACTGAAAGCCCTGAGCGTCCATGCTGGGTGGGAGAGCAGCCAACTGGTTTTTTATCATTTTTAAAAAATGTTTTTGATTTTGTTGCCTTTTTTTTCTCTCTGGAGAAAAGACAAAACAAGATGATGTGAAGCCAAGTCTGTTTGCCAGCTGATTTTATTGTTTGATGGGATTTAAATGGCACCAAGCCTAGGTATATGAGAGCTTTTATGTGTTGGTTTATGGATTTCTTGTAAGTGTTGATCATTAGTCTTTGCAGAATGTGGATTTTTATTTTATTTTTATTTATTTGTTTTGCTCTGATAACATGCTTGTGTTTATTCAAATAGGAAGGTTTTGGTTTGGGGGCCCTTGGGTTCATGTGATCAGTAGTTCTTTGCAGGTGACTGCTCAGCACAGATTGAAAATAACCAAAACTATTCAAATGTTAAAGCAGTTGAGGTGAAGATCATATACATCTAAGAGGGTCTGTATAATTTAGGAATTGTCAGGAATCGCGATGACAATATTTGTTGCAATTAACCCACATTTTCTTCCCTTCTAAAACCTAAAACTAAACATTAAAAACTCTCTTTCCTTTTGCTTTAATATTTTGGCCACTGTTATCTAAACTAGGTGTGGATATTTATCACAAACCTTTGTGAAATTGTTGTTATGTATAGCAATATTGCAATGACAGTAAGCGATATTGCAATAAATGTTCACTAAATCATGCGAGCCATAGTTGAGTTTTTTCTACATGTGCTATATCCAAGTTTCATACATGTATACTCGAATCAAAAGGAATCAACTCAAAATAAATACATAAATAGTCTCCCATTATAAAATGGACAACCAAACTGTTTACACTGCTTTTTAAACTATTTCTGATGCAGTGTGTCATTCAATATTTTTATCTAAATTAGGCCTAAAGGTTTCTGTGGGTGTTTGTGATGACAGCCCTACTCACACCCAAAAAATACAAAAAATGATTGTATTGTTTTAAATCAGGAGCTGAAAGTCAGAATTGCTTCATTAAACAGGCCACATGTTTTGTTTTTCAAGAGCATATTGTTGTATTTGACAATGCACATTAGGTATAAAACAATACTAATTCATATGGAAAAAAAGAAAAGGTTAGATATGTGCTGTTCAACAAACAAAACAGAGCCAACCTTTCTCGGACTATGCATTTTTGAAAGCTGACCTCATTTCATACATGATGGATTAATGGCTGCGTATTGTGCTTGTATTTTATTTCAATGTGTGACCCTCGGGTCCTCTTGCCTAAGTGAAATTGAATCTCTGACCAAAAGAAATTGCTTACTCCTATAATAAAAAATAGAATTATTAGAATTAGATGCATAAAATGAATTCTCTCCTCACAGAAAAACCTCACCTCATGTGAACAAATGTGAAGGTGGTGGTCATTTTCTTGAAACCTTACAGATAGAGTTAATCTCAAGCAATATCAAGTGATGTCATTCTCAGAGTACAAAATGTGAAGGACTCTCTCCTTCAGGATTCTCTACTAAATTAAATTTTAGCTCAATGTTTGTACAATTATGACTACATGCTAATAAAATCACCTTAAATATATTAACATAACTTATCAGATCATCTGTGACGACAGCAAAGTCCTCAGAGATGTAGTAAAACATTTCACTCCTCTGGCTCCAAAACAGGGGGGGGGTCTTGTTGGCACAGGAAGAGGATGACGCACGCCACGCAAACAACAGAAATTCTATTTTTAATTCATCTGTGTCTTGCGTTTTCCCATAAGAGCGTTTTAAATTAGTGGATCGCGACAGGTGTTTCTGCGCATCTCATACAGCTGCTTAATGTAAAGCTGCGTGTTGCAGCAGCGGTTTTGTGTCTTCGGCTGGCATTAGTTCTCCTGAACGACGGCGCGAGTCATGGCTAACCGCTCTCAGCCTCCGATGCACTCTTTTAATTAACCCCCGCTCAGGCCTGTCATGTTCCACTGCCTGTGTTTACAGAGAAACACAACGGCGCTCTTGCACACAATCCCCCTCGCCCGTGTGTCTGAACCCACATCGTGTCACTACAGCGACCCTCTGACCCTCAGGCGAGGCTTGTCCTTGTCCACTATTAACCATCTCTCATTAAGCCTGACTGTTCAAAGTGTGTTAATGAGATTTATCGACTTAAATTGAAGCTGTTATTTTCAGTATCGACTCGTCATGACGGTAACTGTTGCTATGGAATCTGAGTGGATACAAAGGGAGAGCGCTGTTTGGCTCTTCCACACACTCCTCACACAACTCAGGTTTTCTTCAGCTTTCATGCTAATGAGCCACTGCGTTCATAAGTTTGGAGAACATATGTTCCACTCTCTTTGCCGCTGTAGATTTTCAGAGGGGGCCTGGCTGCCGTCGCTTATTATGCTAATCATCTTTCAACCGTAATGGGCACTTTGGAACAGCAAACAAAAGATTCTGAGCTGCTGCTCTACAAGTAATAGTAGACTGTAGAATGTGCATGTTTTCATTTGAATTGAATGAACTAAATGTTTTCTGTTTTTTTATTTTTATTGTGGTTGTGTGTGTGTGTGTGTGTGTGTGTGTGTGTGTGTGTGTGTGTGTGTGTGTGTGTGTGTGTGTGTGTGTGTGTG
>JAVKLF010000110.1:17248650-17262994 GCA_034783495.1 Millerichthys robustus | reverse complement strand
ACAGGTGTGAGCAATGAACAGGCAGGGAGGCAGAGAGAGAAGACACAGGAAGCCAACAAACACAAACACAAGAGACAAGCGACACAGACCTGGGACAAAAACATGTGGATCAACAGACACACATACACTCAGACACAGAGACACATGGAGAACAGATCATGACACCTTCTTATAGTTTAAACTCTGGAATGGATGGGTGACATGCATTTTTTCAAAGAATGCTAGGCCTTTAAATATAAAAATGTAAGATTAATTTTTCAAAATACGCACATTGTAGAAAAAAAGTACAATTCTAATTATAGTTGTGTTTTCACAAGATGCAAATAAGTTGAAACTAATTTTATAGGTCAATGAAACGCAATACATTTTGTCAAACAATTTGATTTCAAACAAGACTCCATCCCTTCTAACAACTTGGTTATGTTTGGTTTAGTTTCTGATTTTAGTGTACAAATGAAATAATTACCTTCCCAGCAGAGTTTGGGTTGATTAAACGCGTTTTCTCTCCTTCCATCCATCCAATTGGAATAGACCCAGAGACACTTTTCTATCAACACCACAAAACGGTTTGTGTTGAGTAGATTCAACACAAACAGCAGGAAAAATATGTCTTTGTCAAGAAGTGGTTTTGACATTTCCCTGCACATTAAGCCTGAGTAACTGAGCCTAAATTGGTCAAGGTTCAGAAAGAAGAAAACCTAATCTGGTTCTGATGAGCTGACGCTGAAAGGTTTGGCTCGTTTCCCAGGAGTCTTTGCAAAGTGCAGATAACAGAAATCTTTACACGAGCGCTGTCCCCTCCAATGTGAATGTCACCTCTGAGTTTTCAGACCGTGGGTACTTATAGAGGCAAGAGGAGGAATAGTTCCCCTCATTCCTCCTGTTTGGTGCTGTTCTACTCCTGTGTCTGGTTTTCATCCAGGCCGTGAGACTCACAAAATAAACAAAACCTTTTCTTCTTCTATTGTCCCTTTTATTGTTGCATTTTCTCAGCTCCACATCTTAGCTGCAGCTGCACCCGAAAAGGAAGAAGTGACATTCTCACTGCCACTTCTCATTTGGTTCCTTTTTCATTTTTAACGGAAGCAGAAGGGGGAAAGGATTTTTGCTTGTGTCAGTGTGCTCATTTCTCTGTAGTTTTGTCAAAATGAACCCATGGATAGATTTTATTAAAACTCTCAGAATGTAATCACTGGATGTACATCTACAACTGATTACGTTTCAGCGTCAACCCAATTCAAAATGGATGTCACTAATGTAAGAAAAGAGAAAACGGCGCTAACCTGGCCAATTTTAAAGATATTGAGCTAAAACTATCTGCAGCAGTGGCTGAGAACAATTAGCAACAAATACTTTCAGTTCTACACATCGTGTAACATATTTGTTTGAAACTTTGGCAACACCTGTGGCAAGAACTCTTGTTGTCAACCTTGTTTGTAAGCAAAATTTCTAAGTTTTGGCGTTGACCCGATTTAAGACGACCACCATGGCTAATTGACATTAGCCAACACAAAAATGGCTATATGGTCAAATGTATTGATATTGAGCTAAGGTTTGATGTGGTAGTAACTGAGAGTCATTTCCATGACATATTATGAGCACTAACAGAGATGCCCTAGATCTTGTAATATTGCATGAGGTTGGGTATTTTGTTATTTACAAGGTTTAACCAAACTGCTATAACCTAAAGGTTAATTATTTTATCTTTACTAAGCTGCTTCACTGTCTTCCCGCCGTTGATTTTCTTTTTCCTCCTTTTTGTCCTCCAGGTTCGCCTCAAGCCAGCGGGACAGGGACGCTCCAGATTTACCTGATCGACGTGAACGACAACGCGCCAGTCCTGATACCCCGAGAGGCCCAGATCTGTGAGCGCGCGCGCCCTAACTCCAGGATCAACATCACAGCTTCGGACGCCGACGTCGAGCCCAACGTCGGGCCCTTTGTCTTCGAGCTGCCGTCGTTCCCTGCCAGTATTCGCCGTAACTGGACCGTTTCGAGACTAAACGGTAATTAAATGCCAAGCACTACTTGAAAGGACCAAGCCTCGGAGAACGATGGGACGTTCTGCGTCTCGTGTTGATTAAAACCCCTCCGCGGAACTCCTGCGACATTAATCCTCAAAACAGGGATAGCTGTTAGCTGTGAGGGGAAAAGTCAAAGTTTAACAGAACGTCTCAGAAAGCTCACAGGGAGAAACGCGGGTGCTATCGAGCATTTGACGGACGATCTATCATTTGTGACAAATGAGGTCCATTTGTCTCTCAGTCCCCTGAGCAGCCGATCTGTCAACCAATCCAAGCAGATGGATGTATCCCTGCGGTTGTCTCGAGGACAAATCTGATCACATACCTGGATTTGTCTCCCGCTGAGGCTCTTGTCTTAGCTTGACAGAGTGATAGATGCTGAAGGTTATGCACTGTAGTTTTGTCTCTGTTTATGTCCTTAATGCTTTCCTACAGACAGTGCATGACAGAATGATTTGTTTTCATGCAGTTTGACATCCACTTAATGACAAAACATTCAAAAACATGTCATTTATCTGCAGAACTCTGAGTCGTTTACTAATTTTCCCTTTTCTCTCTCTCTATGTCTCCTCCCTTCCTTCTCATCCGCCGTGATCTTGTGTTGTTTCTGCTCTCTTCCACAGGTGACTACGCTCAGCTCAGACTAAAGATTCCTTACCTGGAGGCAGGCGTTTATGAGATCCCAGTCACAGTGTCCGACTCAGGGAACCCCCCTCTGTCCAACCGCTCTTTAATCAGAATCAAAGTGTGTCCCTGTGACAATAACGGGGACTGCAGCGCCACAGGGGCCGTGGCGGCTGCCGGTCTCGGCACTGGAGCCATCATCGCCATACTCATCTGCATAATTATACTGCTCAGTGAGTACGAGCACAAGGAGGCATCGAGCTGAAACGCCGTTTAAGCATTTTATGTGTGAAAAGTATTTTGGAAACGTGTGATGAAGATTTGTGAGCTGTTCTGTTTCGGCAGGCATGGTTCTGCTGTTTGTGGTGTGGATGAAGCGCAGGGAGAAGGAGCGGCAGGCAAAGCCACTGCTGATCGACCCCGAGGACGACGTTAGGGACAACATCCTAAAATATGATGAGGAGGGAGGAGGAGAGGAGGACCAGGTATGATGTGTGGACTTCATACAATATTTACAACGAAAAATTGTAAATATGTTTGCAGACCATGTGATAACTAAGGAACGTGACAGAAGCTGTTTATTTCAGATTATTGTTCCTCCTTACCTGAAATAATACAGTACTGACAACACGGCAGAGATATGTGTCAAAGTAACTCTTATTATTCCAAATGTTTTTAAAAAAAATGAACAATAACGCTAAAATAAAAGTTGCAAAAAAAAATCATTATACCATAGCCAGTTTCTCACTCAGCTGCAAAAGCTGGAAAATAGATGACAACTAAAGAAGTGACGCTGTTACTTTGTGAGCAGCTTAGGTGCGTCCGAATGAATAACACAGCAGGGTTTTTTTTCCTGTTTTGGTCAATTGTTAAATAAACATTTTTATATAGTTTGAGATGAATAATCCAAGTACCGTAAACCATAAAATCACGCAGAAAGATTGGCATCACAACTGAAGGACTTTTAACATTTTGAAGCATCTTTGTGTTCATTTCCTTTAACTTTACAAAAACATCAATTGTCCTGAAAGATCTTATTGTGTTCCAGGAACTATTCAATTATATATTCCTTTAATAAATGATTTATTCAGGATCTATATTGGTCCTTTTCTTGGCACTTCATCATACTAAACAGCAAGTTAAATAGAGGAAGTCATGAAGGTTAAAGCTTTATTTTGTCTTCTAGATAAAGAATAAACACATTTAAAGTTTGCAAATGTAATAAAACCTGCAAATAGCACAGTTACTTTTCTGAAGAGAAACAAAAAGGAGAACATCCATCCATCATCTCCCGCTTATTCCGAGTCGGGTCGCGGGGGCAGCAACAACTTGAAGAAGGTCCACCTGTTTGACTCTGAGAAGTTATATTGGATAAAGAGATTAACTCTTATAAGAACCAGCTGTACTTCTCCATCTGATGTTCTTTTCCTACACACAAACAACCTCTTTTCACTTTTCAGTATTTTCATTTTCTGTGCAAATAGAAAGCTAAACTGCTCCGATTTAATAAACTCAGACTCTACAGGTATTATTGCCATTTTGATTCGTGCTAATTTGCGGCGCCCACACGCCAGCATCGAAACACCAGCAGCAGATGGCTGTGCTGTTCTCAGGCATGCGTTCCTTTGAACCACCTGTGTGAGGAATATGTGGGCACAATAATTAATCATCCACGGGATAACAGCAAACAGCTAAACAGCCTATTATATTTACATCAAGTCTATTTAAAAAGGTTTAGAGCAGAAAGTAATAAAAAAACAGACAGATTTGCATTCAGAACAACCTTTCATCTGGTTTCGGTCTTTAAGCAGAATTCAAATTGAATAGGCACATAACATTTAGAATAATTAGGACATTAAAAATCAGCCAAGTCATTTTTTTTATTTAGAAGTGTACCTACAGTATATAAGGTGAAAATGAAGCCTCAAAATGCCAGAACTCCACAAGTGTATGGACAGAAGTTTCATATTTAAAAGTGTGTGTGTGTGTGTGTGGGGGGGGGGGGGGGGGGGGGGTAGATTGTGAGTCATTTCATTTCATGAATAATAATTAAAACATAGTAGATTGTCAGGTGTGATTAAAGTGCAGCTGCTGGGTTCTTGGTAAATGTTCTGGGACTTTTTTATGTTTCAAGTTGTTTTGCTAAAATTTAAAAGTATTTAAATCAGTGTATTGTTAGTGTTCTTTAGCTAAGGAAACCCAACTACCTCACATCTCAGTTTTGCCTCGAGTTCTATGGTGTATTAGGATAAGTGTCTGTAGGAAAAAAAACCCGCACAATGGCATCTTTGAAACAGCCCATGTCCTGTCACAACCGTCTCGGTTGTGGTGGGTTTGGACCCACATGCAGACAACATAAAGATAAACTAAAAATACTTTTATTAAACAAATTAAAAAGCGAGCGTGACAGCAAAACTTACAGAAACCTCAGGGAAGCTAAACAGGAAATAAGAAAATTAAACCAGAATACCAAACAGTGCCTTGCCCAAGGACACAATGATTGAGATAGATGGAGTGGAGAATCAAACCGGGAACCCACAGGACAATTCCTCTTACAACTTCACCACAGCTGCCCCAAAACAAAAGAAAGAAGAAAATAAAGAATAAATAAATACCTAATATAATCCACAACTGTTTTTAGTCACGTCACGCCATATTGCACTTGTTCCTTAGCCTGAGTTGACTTAAAGCTGTATTGTAGACATGAACAAACATAAAGGTGCGCAAGGTCAGATTTACCACTTAGCACTATTCAGCATGGCAACGGCTGAAGGATCGGAATTGTTTCTTCGTCTTGTTAGTTTTAGTCTTTATGGATCTGTAACATCTGCCTGAAGGCAGACGTTCAAACAGTACATGTCCTGGGTGTGATGGGTCTTGAAGGATTTTCTTGATGGTCCTGAGGAAACAGGAACTACACAGTTCTAGGGAGGGCAGGAGACAGCCAACTATCCATTGGGTGACTTTAATGACTCTGTAGAGCTCTTTCTTCTGTGCCAAATCTCTCTCCAAGCTCAGATCAAAACTTGAGAGCCCTGGTCATTGCCATTGCTTGTCTTTTTTATCCTCACTATTAGAGCTGCCAGACAATACGAAGCTGGTTAACAAAACAGATACACTGCAGTACAATTACCTGTAAGAATATGTATATGTATACATATATATACACTGCTCAAAAAAATAAAGGGAATACTCAAATAACACATCCTAGATCTGAATGAATGAAATATTCTCATTGAATACTTTGTTCTGTACAAAGTTGAATGTGCTGACAACAGCAGGTGAAATTGATTGTCAATCAGTGTTGCTTCCTAAGTGGATAGTTTGATTTCACAGGAGTTTGATTTACTTGGAGTTATATTGTGTTCCCTTTATTTTTTTTTTTAGCAGTATATATGTAATATATATATTATGATAATAATAATAATGCTTTTTATTTTTAGGGGCCTTTTAGAACTCAACAAAAATAAAATTTACAATAAAAATGATAACATCAAATAACAGAATAAAATAGTGCAAAGAAATAAGCAACAATACTAAATAATAACCAGTTATGTGAGATTAATGGAATATTAATGGGAGTTGCAAAGATTTATGTTTCTAATGCATAATGTTTCCTGAACAGATCAATTTTAAGCTGAGATTTGAACAGACGTGGCAAAATACAAACCGGTGTGAGCGTATCGACTGTTGATAGAAGAGGCCTCATCTCTCCCTTTCTCTCTCTCTCTCGTTTTCTTCCAGGACTACGACTTGAGTCAGCTGCAGCAGCCGGAGTCTCTGGACCACATCATCAGTAAGCCATCGGGGGTGCGCAGGGTGGATGAGAGGCCTGTGATTGCCGAGTCGCAGTACCCAGTCAGACCCAGTCTGCCCCACCCAGGAGACATAGGAGACTTCATAAATGATGTAGGTTTTAGACCAAAACCTTCCCCCTAAAGCGTGCCCAGAAAACAGAAAAGACTTTGAGATTTTAGTAGATTTGTTTTCCTAACTTGATGCTCCTCTGGCAGTCGCTTATATTTTTTAAAGTGGAATTATGTTCTTGTTAAAATGTTTGTTTCTTGACAGCTAATAAGTCTTTGCCTCTCTATCAGCATTCAGGCTATAAAAGATCATTAAAAACCTTATGGTTGGGTGAACCAGATAAGTAGTGTTTATCGCATTTTTGAAAGTCTCGCACCCTGAATCTGTTTCCCCATGTGGAAAATCAGTTCCTCCATTATGTTTTTGGTGAATAACAATAAGTCTTTGTTTACTGCAGGAACTCTGGAACCTTATTTTGTGGGCCAGAAAAAAAGTATAAAAAAAGCAAAATTAGAAGAATGCATAGAGCTTAACATTGTTACACTAAGATCATCTTATGTAGAAAATTATTTGTTCAAACCTTGAAAATATGTGCAATCTGTTAGTGTTCAGGGTATGAGTTAAATGGTGAACATTTAAAATCAATTTTAGAAGATGACAGCTTATTGTGTAGACTCCTGAAGCTTCCTTGAGATATTGTGACATAATTTTTGAAACTTTATCTGCCACACCTACACCTCGACCCTCCCCGGTTACTTCACCTTTCATAAGGTCAGTCGTGACACGTGAAGTAACCGGGGAGGGTCGAGGTGTAGGGGTCTAAGTGTGACTCCTGTGAGCCTGAGTGTCATGTTTTATTCCCACCCGTAGGGTCTGAGAGCAGCCGACAACGACCCCACTGCCCCTCCGTATGACTCCCTGCTGGTGTTCGACTACGAGGGCAGCGGCTCGACCGCCGGCTCCGTCAGCTCACTCAACTCCAGCAGCTCAGGAGACCAGGACTACGACTACCTCAACGACTGGGGTCCTCGCTTCAAGAAGCTGGCAGATCTCTACGGCGGAGGAGACGACGAATGAGAGCGGAGCAGGGGGCGGAGTTGGGCGGGGACTGTGCAGGGCTGCTGCGTCAGGGTCTGGAGAGGTGGGTGGGTATCAGTGAGGTGAAGTTGAAGGAATGGACCCTCACGTGGGCTGCAGTAGTCGGCTCGAGGCCCGCAGAACTGAACTCTGCGGTGATGCAACTGTGTTCTGGCTTTATGGTTTTCGTGGCAAGTCTGTAGTGTGAAACTTTTAATTTTAATTAATTTATCTTTTTTTATTTTCATGTTCTTCTCTCACCGTGCTGGACCTGGATTTCTCTGGGGACAAATCAAGGCGGTCGCGAGAGAGACGAGTCGGGAACTTGTGCTTTGGTCGATTGTTCGAAACAATACGATCTCCTGCTTTAGTCTCACACTGAAGAGAAGAATGTTCGGGGGAAGGCGCTCACTGACTCTCTCTTTAAACTCTGTCAACTTGAATTTCCTTAGAACAGAAGCACTGTCATTTTATAAAGTGCCTTTTGTGGTGTGTTTTTGTATCAGACTCCTGCTATCTCAGGATCGGTTGCCATTTGTGCGGTAGTACAGAGGCGTGTTGTGCCCCCTTTCAAAGCCCCTTCCTCAGACCAGTCCTCTCTCCTCTCCTCCTGACAGCGGCGCACAGGAACCCCAGCAGCCAGTCCCAGGAGGGACGGACACAATCCAGGGGGAGGCTATCGGACATCATAACTCATTCAATTACAACCTGAAAGAAGCCAATAAGAGTCTGTGTGTGGGGGGGGAAGAAAAAAAGACAACCCGCCGCAAAAAGAACCTGCTCAGTTCACAAAAAGATTTTTAAAAATCACCTGTCAACACGGCTACATTTTTCTACATGTCGAGGTTTTATAGTTTATTGGAGAATGCTTGCCTTTTCTTCGGTGAACTCATAAAGTTTCAGAGTCGCTTGCCTGCCTTGTTTGGTTTCGTGTTGCAAACTCCACAGTGTAAAGCTTACGTAGGCATGACTCGATTAGTCTGACAGCGTTAGGGGACTAGATCCTAAAGGAACAAAGGCACCTGAGCAAGATTCTTCTGTCGCCTTGAACATTCCTGTTTTTTTATAGGCCAATGAAACTTATTAAAGAGGTGCATGATCTTTTTACTTTTTTTTTTTGTTTGTTTGTTTTCCTCCAAATGTTTTACTCAAAGCACTTGTTACTCTGTGGTGAGAATGTGAAAATAGTCAACTGAAATTATATGAATATACTCTGTAAAAAGACATTGAGAAAAAGTTTTTAAAAAATACTGTAAGATACATATTTTTGAAGTATTAGTGACATAAAAGTTGCTGCTCTCCTCCTGGAGCTCTTCTTTGGACCGTTCATCATCTTTATTTTTAAAGGGATACTTCAGATCTTTGGAAGCAAGTTTTTTTTTTGTTTTAGTCCTTTTTTTACATTAAGTCGAGGTCAAATTACATGAAGTAAGCACTTATTGGTTTTTTTTAGGTTTGTATTTTTTTTATAAATCAAGAGATACCTTTCTAGAGTTTATCAAACTTTCACACATGGCCTGTAAGACACTACAATCAAATTGGATGAAGAATTTTTTAAAATTTATATAATTTTTATATTGTTTTAGACTCATTCCCACAGGGAAATATAACTTGCTTTTCTGTCTGGTTCTGAAAAGAGATTTTATTGGTTAAAAACCTAGTATTAGGCTTTTTGCTGTTGTACCAAATTGTGAACTTCATACCCAGGTACATCATCCAGTCATGACTTATGTGTACTATTTCATGTCTGGTGAAAAGGTTATGGACATTTTTTTTAACAAATCTCTTTGAACAATCTTTGTTTGGAAAACAGAGTTTAATTCGGACCTAACTGGTGAGCTAATTGTCTGATTGCAGCCAACATCAAAGTGGATTGCTGTTGTCTATAAACTACTATGCCATTAAAAAATTTGATAGAGTTTGATGCAAACTGTATTTTAAACATCTTTACTTTGCCATCAGTTTCACATTACATTGTTTTCAACTAATTTATTAGTATTTGCTTATTATTTGTTATTTTATTATTATTCCCAGTGCAGCCTGGAGGGTTAGTCAATATTTCTGCTGGAATAATTTCCAACTGACAGAAGTATGGTGGTTTAAAACATAGCATTCATATAAAGCGCCATAAAATTTTAGAGACTGGAGTCGTGACAGCAATCCACTTTGGTCCTGATCAAGCTGGCCATTAGTTGGTCGGAATTAATTTCTGTTTCTCTAACCTGAGGCCTCATCCTCACTGGAACATTTTAGGAACATTCCTAAAATATTATTTTTTGGAAACCAGGTTCCGGAGTGAAATATATCTTGTAATACCACCCTTCCATTTTGTGTCTTCAGCCAAAATGCAACTTTTTTAAAAACAATGATGTCATAGCCCCAACTACTGCCTAACTTACGTCCCCAAATACGTCAGAGGTAACAGTGTGGGAGTATTTGGTTCAACACAACTCTTTGTGAACCCTGTTCAGCACTTTTGTGGTCTTGTAGCTTTACATGACACAAAGTAAAAGTTCCACTCCATCCACTTGATGGGTTCGGTTTTAGGTCTTGCATTTTCCACCTTCATCATCTTCTTGTGTTCACATTTTGTACCCAGAGTATGAGATTCGTTGCATACTTCTCGCCTTGATTCTTGTTTTTTTGTGTCTTTTTGTGGCAGTGTTACAGTGCCCCCTAAAGGCTTGGCATAGCTGCAACAATATTTTAGGACTTTTTTCCCCCCATATTTGAGTAAATGAAAGGTTTGCTACAAACAGTGTTTTTGAGGATTTTTTAAAAGACTATTGAAGCAATCTTTTTGGAAAAATAATTTTCTTACAGACAATGTTTGAGGTCATTAAGGCAACAGACAAAATATAAGTTGTTCATAACCTTTTCACAAAATTCCACTTTGAAAGATCTGAACTATCACCTTTAACTTCTGATAAACATAATTTGATTTTAAATTTTCAAATGCCTGCTTTTCTTTGTTTTTGTTTTTATTTTTTGCTAACCCTTGCATTGTTGAGCCCGTTTTCCTCTAAAAGCTCCTGGTCCGTCTGACTCGTCGCTGACAGACGTGGCCCCTCAGTCGCCCTCTTGCCTTGGGACATTTGGAGGCTCATTAGCCATGCCTGCTGATATTATATTATTCAAGGTACTGCAATTCTTTTATTTATTCATCTAGATACTGGATGTGAGCTTTAGGAAATAAACAACACATGTTTTGAAAATGTGCCATCTTTTTTTTTAATTTAATATTCCCTCTACGTACACACACCTGCGGGTGTGTGCTGAATTATGTATAATGGCCTTGTTTGTTTTGCATTGGTCTTTTTTTTATGTATTTCTGCTCAAAGCTTTAAATTTTAATGGGCCTCTCTGAACTTGTTTTTAAAAGTCATTACTGACACAGCTTTACTTCTCTTCTGACAGTGTTTCTTCTCACGGTGACAGATGTTAATGGAGCTCAGTTTTCATCTGGATTGTTTTATTAAGTTGTTAAAAATGCTACAATCAGTACTTTCCCACTTTTATGTGTTCATAAAAATAATTAGCTTGCATTTGAACACCAAATACTTAGACCTCCTTTTATTTTTCGCTACAGAATAATCTTTTTTTTTTTACACAGGAACTGCGACGCAGAATAGACTTGTCTGTCTATTAATAGGCAGTTAATCTTTAACTTCTTTGTTGGGTTTAGCTTCAGCTCCTAATAACCCTCCCTTTTACTGGTCATTTCATTGCACCTCAAAGGGAGGATTGGTGAAGCGCTGCACTTGTGTGGGTCAGGAAGCGTGTTTGTGTCCATTCCTGTGATTTTAATTAGTCAGCTGAAACGCCCTTCCAAAAAAAATAAAAAATAAAATGCTCCCACTGGAGACTTAAAGGGATTTAATCCTCTCCAGCTGTGTGTCTATCAATTAGCCACACCATTAATCCCCACGGTGTAATCTCATTAGATAGTGCGCCTTTAATGAGACACCCAGAGAGAGGCAGGCAGCAAGACGGAGGAAGAAAAATGAGGTGGTGGCAGGATGCAGGTAGGCTGTGTGGAGAGGTGATTAGTGGGATGGAGGAGAGGGTCAGCAGAGGAAGGGGAGGGAGGAGGTGAGATTTAAGCACAGCGGGAGCAGAGCATAACATTTAGAGAGCAGTTTGATGTGAAGGGGGGACGAGGGGTACAGACTGACAGTTCTTTGTCCTCTGCTGCCAGAGATCAGCAATCAAGGGGAAGAAGAAGGCAGCTAGAGGTGAAAGAGTTAACGGGAAGTGATTTACTCTAAGTATGCAAGTCATCAACGTAAACTAACCTTTACAGTAGTAAATGAATGAACTACCAGGATTGTGAAGCTGTATTTTTATTAAGTGATGAGGACTTATTAATATAAAATCCCTGGCTTTGAAATAGAAATCCAGTTGGTCATCTTAGTCCTATCAAGCAGCAAATAAGAAGACTAACGTCAGGAATGAGTCTTAGGTTTTGTTCACTCCGTGGCAGCGAGGAGGAGTAAAAGAGTAAAGCTGAACTTAAGTTGCCCCCTTGATAAATGACGTATACAGATGGAGAGCTTTTTGCTGCTGGCTCCCAGCCAGTGCCTTGTGTGTTGTAAATAAAGTTCTCTTCTTCAAACATGTCCAAGCTTGGCTTTTTCTTCCCCCCCACATTTCTTCACCACATTGCTAGCGAGTCTCTTGGGCTGACGCTGGGAACAGATCAATTTTAAAAAACACTACTGGACGCTGGCTCTGCACGATGAAGTGTCCACAGTTTAAAGCAGTTTTTTCTACTGACACCACTCTGAGCCTTCTGCTACTTCAGACGTCAATCTAAATACTAGATCAAAGCAGAAAAATACATTTGGTGTTTATGCTGAAGAAAATTACTGCTTGACAACTAGTTCATGTACATTTTGGTTAACCGAGCCAGCAAAATTATTCTTTCACCAAGACATGAGTCATGGAAAGAGCATTTTTTTCCAAAACCTAATCTTTCTCCATTTAGTCATTGAGGTGCCAATGCATGAACACTACAGCAGCCTTATAACAGTTTTTGCCTGACAGGGAGTGAGAGACATAGATTTGTGGTTACTATGATGACCCTAACGAGGCACTGGGAGCAACTTTAACGGCCTTTTTCCATCTCTTTACACCTTTTATACAATTTATGCATTAAAATGTGTTTTCTTACCTTATATTGTTACCAAAATATGTCTCAGATTTTTTTTTTAAATAAAGTTATTGCCTTGCCTGCTGATGGTGTAGAATGCTGTGGAGTCCATAGGGAACTGATAAAAGCGCTATAAACGTACAGGCTAATTACCACTCAGAATTATCATGCTGGAGATGGTCAATCTGTTTCCTTATAGCTTTTAACATTAGTAAAACTGAAATTAATATTTTCATCCATCCCAAAAGCCATAAACTGTGAGTTTCCACTTCAGTCATTACTGGTTAATCCAGGAAGATTTGAACAACTTGTCGTTAATCTTTTTTAAGTCTGCTTATTGGAAATGTGTCCGTGATCACATTAACGAGTCTTCAAGTTTTCCGTGGCATCATTAGACACTTTTAATCTGTGCTGTTTAACAAGTAAAAAGAACACCTGCAAAACTGCTAATGTTCAGTTCTGCCTCCATTGTTTTGTCTTGATTTGAAGTTTTTATGCTGAACTCAAGAAAAACATTGCATCTGTTCAACAGCATCGTGTTCGACAGGATTTTTGCAAGTCATTGGTTGCATCACAGAGCTGCTGATGTAGCTGCACTGGGCTCTGACTTTGCATTTTTTTTCTTTAATGAAATTTTTTTAATCAAATAACTTCACAGCCACACCGAGACACGGGGGCAGGTTTTATTGTTCCTTCACAGGTGGGTCAATGAATTTATAGATCTTACTGTCAATTACTAAACTGCTTACAAGTTCATCCCCGATAAAACTGACGACACGTTGAAACGTTTGGAACGTGGCTGAGTCCTGAATGCATTTTGTTCTGCAAATACTGCAATACTTTGACTTGGATGTCATTTTTAATTCCACATAAAATACAGTGAGCCGTCCGCACATAAAGGAAACTGTTGACGGAGGTTTTCAGCTTCTAGATGTAACTTCAGTATGAAACCATGGAGTTGAGGCTCGACACTTGAAAACAGAAACAATGTTTAACAACCATCTGTTTCATGTTGGACTGATGAAAGACAGATAAAAGCAACCAGTTGATCAGAGAAAAACTCAACTCTGGTCCTGATTCATTAAAAATAAACAGCACCTGGTTTTTACTCCATCTTTTGCACAGTTTTTGCAGCCTCTATATTTTTCCCAATGATATGCTGAAGCAAACAACTTATCGAGCTTTTCAGATGAAACCTTTTTGTGTTTGTACACTTGGTTGTTCGTTAAGCTTGTGCAAAATCATGTCTCGTGCGGTTCATCATAAGAGTAACTGTCACTGATTATTATTTGCCTCTTTGCCATTATTGTGTGTGAAAATGATGTCATTTAGTGTGAAATGTGCTTTCTCTAGCAACTAACCCTAACACTACAAACTTGTTTTACCACCTAAAACTCTGCCATATACAACGAAAACCAGAAAATGCGGGCAGAGGCAACAATGGCTATTGCAAACTCTCCTCCAGCGAATGGTGAGAATAAATCTATGTGGCCAAGCTCTCAGTTAGTCTGTTCACCACAAGCAGCAAAGTAAAGAGATAACGTGGTTAAAATGGAGAAGTTAGTTTGATGATTTGTTCTGTATGTGTCATAGTCTGTGTCCTGTGTCCCTGTCTAAGTGTCTGTCTAGTGCTGATTGTGTCTGTTCCTCACCTGTTGTG
>JAVKLF010000110.1:17197294-17218675 GCA_034783495.1 Millerichthys robustus | reverse complement strand
ATAAAATAATACAATTACAGAAGCATTCTGGTCCCAAAGTGAAGACTTGTAAAGGCACATGTCATCAGAAAGAGATCTGATTCTGAGATGATGACTTACAGGGCCGTCGTTGGCTGTGAACGTTGGCTGATGAGGAGCTCATGATGCTGGAGGGTCTTTTGGAAACAAGCAGCATCAGTCAGAGATGATGAGGTGAAGCTGCTCAGCAGTGAAGACGACCATCTCACCACCTCCAAAGCGACCGACGCTGACAGCCCCACTGCTCGTCTTTCCTCGGAGTGCAGTCCGAGTCACTCGGATGAGAGCCAGAATAAGTTCTGTTGGGTCGAGCAGTTGACCAATGAGGGGACGAGGAAGGAGGAGCAGGAGGGGAGAAAAGACGGAACAGGGGAGGGAAGTGGAAAATACCAAGCATGGGCAGAAACACGCTGTGGTTATTTTTGTCTCCCTACAACCCTCTCACTTCCTCCTCTCCCCTTTTGACCCTTTTCTTGCCATGTGATCAGAAAGTTTTAGTCTTTTAAACATTTGAACCACATCTCCTCTGTTCTAGTTCTGGATCCAGTATGAAGTGAAATCTAAAAAGAAGTCAGATTCACAATAATAAATGAATTGAGTCCGTTTTGTTCCATTTTGTATTTTAAACTATTTTTAGTTTTGGAAACAAAAGCTGAAAATGTTCAGTGAAAAAATCCGTAATTGTTCTTTTTTTTTCAAATTGTGGAAAGAAATTTGCAGTGACTAACAATAAAAAATAATTTAAAGAATCTGGACAAAAGATTTTTTTCACAAAACTGTCTGAACTGGACCCCTGTGTTCTCAGACCCATCCGACAGTTCTGAATCCAGAACCATCATCCATCACACCTGGACATACCGTCAAAAATCTACAACACAAGAAAAACAATAGAAATTGATTACAGCTGCCAACAAAATATTAAAACCAAACAAATCAGCAGATTTCTGTCAGTAATTTTTATCACATTACATAACGCAGTCTGTAAAATAAATTTTAAAAGTACATTTTTCAGGGCAAACGTTTAATAGAATGCTTTGCAGAACTGAAATGAATGAGTGATTTACAAAAGAAATTCTATTGATGAAACAAACCATGAAACATTTTGGACTCAAATTTTTTTGGGACTTGATTTTTCCAAACTGACCAAAACAATTTCACATTAAGAGTTGAACTTTTTAGTTTCAAAGATATCTTTCTAAATAAAATTAGGATCTTAAACTTCTTTCTAAGTGTGACCCATAAGTTGTAATATAAAATCTAAAACTAAACACATCAAATACTTTAAGCTGATTCTTTTTCCTGGCACAAAGCTATTCAAAAACTATTTTCCAGTATAAATATAAAGTCTGCTACGAATGATTTCTCTGGTTTTATAACTTTTTTATTTATCTGCATTTTAGACAAAAATATCAGAATGTCTCCTTTTTGTCATTTGTATGTGCTGACTATTGAAATGACCACAACCATTGACTGAACGTTTGCACACATCTACCAGGTAGAACAGGTTCTGTAACTGAGTAGAATTGTTTTTATCTTCAGTTGGTCTAAACCAGGGGTCTGCACCCTGTGGAAACATGTTAATCAGATCATGCTAAAAGCCTGTTGGCCACTTCAATAATCCAAATTCCAGCCTTAAAGTATAATCTTTCTCTCAAATCCATCAGGGTTAAAGACGTTTAAGACTAGACTAGATATAAAAACAACAACAACAAAAAAAAACATGCCTGCAAAATTCAGTTGTTATTTTAGTTTTTTTTTATAAACTATATATATATTTTTTTTATTTACACAAATATTTGTAAAACAAGGAACAGAAATGGTTCTTTTGATTGAAAAGGTTGCAGATCTTTGGTTTAAACAAGTGTTTTACTAAATATATTTTGTTTCTATTTCCATGTCGACTTACTTGAGTTTGTGAAATGAACCTTTTCAGCAGTCGTTTTAAGGCTGACTTGTTTATGTTTTTACTTCCTCTGTTATCATGAGGATAAGAAAAGACCTCAGACAGGTGTTCCCCGTCATTGTGTAAATTATTCCTAAATAGTTGATTATATAAGCAGAGTGTGTTTGATATAGCAACAAATTTTTTTTTAGAAATTAGAGTTTATTTTACAAAAGTGTCTCATTTTGCGAAAGATCTAGGCTGCTCTGCTAATTGGGTGTGTTGTTTTAAAAAGACTAACTGCTTTCAACTTTCCCACTAAGCAATCATTTTTAAAAGGAGTACAACTGAGGATAAATTGTATGTTTTTAACTCCATCTAGTGGATGAACTGAATCAGTTCTCGTCTTTCAGACTCACCGATTTCACAATATTTGCGCCTCTGAAGCTGTTACATTCAATGTCTTTTTTCCCCCAAAACATGGTTTATGTCATTTTTCATAAAGTCGGCCTCTGAAATAAAAGGTGAGTCATTGCAAGAAACAGCACAAACAAGAATCAATGTTTTTTTTTTATACAACCACAATCACAAGACAGAAGAAAAAAGTGCCCTATTTTTATTTTTTGAACCAAGATTCAATTGTTTACGAAATCACTGTGCATAGGGGGAAAAAATCACTACAGAAACTATCTGTGCCAGGCTGTGAAGTGAAACTGCAAACACAAGTTGCAGCAGTTGGGAAGTGGTGGGAGTCATTGGCGATTTCTATCAATAAAAACACGTTCTTTGTAAATGTCATTGGTTGCTGTGGTTTAGACTGACTAAGCTAATGGTGACAAAGGCATGCAATGCAACCTCTCACTAAAACGCTGAAGCTTCAGGAGTGTGTGTTCATCAGTATTGAAGAAGCACAGAGAGACAAGGAGAAAGAGAGAGTGGGCAGAGGAAGCACGATGTGAGTCAAAGTGAGAAATCCTCTTCACCACATAATAAATCCTGCGTAGGCTCGCTCATGACTGGGGGTTCACCTGCTGAGGCCCTGCAAAATCAATAGCTGAAACCAAGGCTGCTGTGCTGGAGCAAAAGCCATGTCTTCTTTTCTTTTTTTTTTTTTTTCTTGCTCTGTAAGGTAAAACAACCGACGATGTTTCTTACACAACCACGAAAGTCCTGTTTTTGTTTTTTTTTTTCTGCAGCAGGTTTTGGCATCACTGTTTGGTGTCGACCTTTGAGTATACTTGTAAGAGGCTGATTGAAAGCAATCTCGGAGCTTTAATCTGCCCACAGAAATAATAAATAAAAAACTGTAGAATTTTAGAGTCAGGTTTTCCACGTGTGTCGGATTGTGCATGTCTGAGCTCTTGGAGCGGGGCCCGACGCCGAGCCATCAGGCAGTCGTACGCCTACCCTCAGTCGAGGAGTCACTCTCGTCTCTAATTATACACCCAGGAGCAGAGCGCTGTGGAGTGTTGAGCACGGACTGAGGAACAGGAGCTTGATTACAAATACAAGAGGAGGCTTGAGAGAGTGGCTCTCAGCCGGCAAAACACTGGGTGAACAAGTTCAGACAGAGAGAGAGAGAGAGAGTAGAGGTAGAGGAGGAGAATCTGTCTGAGAAAGGTTAACAGGACTGACTGAAGCAGAGTGGGAGTGTAAAATGTAAAAACGAGTAGGAGGAAAAAGAGAGAGAGAGAGAGAAGAGAAGAGTGGAGAGAAGGAGGAGTGTGTCTGATAGTGTTGAGCTTGTCTGGATGCCTGTGTGCATTCTGCTCTGCTTTCTCACCTGCAGAATGGTACAAGTCCCCCAGGTGTGCCTTCATGTCGAGGACATTATGGCTGAATGAAATCGAAGGAGAGCTGCAGAAAGAAAGAACATGTAAGTAAAACAAAACTGTTGTTTTTTTTCTTGACTTGGGGAGGGTGACTTAAAGAGCCTGAGGTGACAGAAGCTCTGAATGTATCTCTGAGGAACTCAGTACTAACCCTAACCCCAGTCCCAACCTGTCGGGTCCTATGGCTTTATAGAAAAGAAACAACAAACTGACCGTGTTGTCACTGCTGATATTTGCAATTAATCCTTAGACATCAGAGCAGAATATCATGAATTGCTAGAACACTGTTGTGTTTACATGTCATTTCCTTAGATAAGCAGCCTGTATAGTGACTTTGATCACCTCTTATGGTCACAGTTGATACAGACTTACATCACAGGCCTGTTCTGACCATACCTGTGCACTGCAATGCCCATTTGAATTTATTTACATTCAAACTGCAGGCATTCGGATGACAAATACACTGTGTTGGTGGCCTGGAAGCAATCTCACACAGAAGTGTTTTATAGAGCTGATATCGGAGGCATGTCAGCTGGTTGTGAAAGACGTCCAGTCAGAGGGCTGATGCTCAGATATGATGACGAAATGACAGGCTGTAAATTCTCGCTTGCATAACTTTACGTTAAACAAAAAAGAAAACAGAAAAGTGGTTTAGACACGGCTGTGGGTCTGACCACAAGGTGCTAAAATTCCTTCCCCTTCAGAGAAACGACTGTGTGCATGTGAGGGGCTTTGACAGGTTTGCTCTGTTTATTCTTGTGCTGTTCTTTAAGTCGCACGTTTCTGTACTTTTCGGATGGAAACTGTTGCAGAAAAAAATAAAAAAAATCACTGGAAGTCCTTATGTACCTACTAACCTCAAAAAGGGGGTGATAAATGTTCAAACCTGACCTCGAACTTCACACCCACCACCAACATTTTACTCTGCCTTCTTCTCACCGCACTCATTCCTTCAACAACCACGTAGCACTTTGTTACCATGGCAACTTTTTGATTTCCTTTTTTTTCTTCTTCCCCTCATCTGGGTTAGCAGATGTTCATCAAAAAGCTGTCAGCAAAGCTAAAGGTGGATGGAAAGGTATAATTTGAAGCCGAAGTCATTGTTAGAATGTGGAGGGGATTTGCAGGCGATGATCTAAACCACCGAGCGCTTTCAAAAAGAAAGAAAAACTTGTATCAAAATCTTGATGGGAAGGAAAATAAATATGCCACTGTCATTGTAAAAAAAGCATCCTCTTTTAGTTCTAAAGTTTCACATATCTGGATGTTTTATTAAATCATCTGGTTGATAAGCAGGTCTTTACATGTACAACCTCAGAGGAACAACAAATTATGTCGTAATATTGGGTCCCTTTTCAATTCGCAGTGAAACAAGAAAGAAATGCAGAAGTAATTTGCAGAACTTCCGTTAGCTGTATCAACTTGATGGGACACTAAGGAACACATGCAAACACCTGTGAGGAGATAAGCAGGAGTGGAAGGGGCTGAGGAGATACACATAGGAGCTGATAAACACAAACACAAAGGGAACCTGAACACAGAATGTAAAAATAATACACAGAAAATCCAAATCCCCACAACTGAGACCTGCAGGGTCTGAGCTCTTTGTGGTTTTCAACTATTTTCCACATGGGAACATTTCATTTTGTCACTGTAATGACAGGAAGTCTAAACGATTTGGAAATACGGTAGTTTCTTGATTGCTGTGTGACGACAGGAGGTGCTGGTGGAGCTGTCGCCTCTCTGTGAGGTTGACAAATCAAAGCTCTGCCGGGGACCTTTCTGGATTGGAGTTTCCATGATCACTCCATGCATGTGTGGTTTTTTTGGAACGATGACAAGTATGAAATAGGAGTCACAAGGCTATCATTAAAATATAATGAGCAGAAGTAAAACATTGTCTGAAAAATAATTGCACCAGTAAAGTATATATAACCAAAAAATCTCTATTCATATACAACTGTGTGCAATAAATGTCTTACACTGCTATTTATGTTTGCTTAAGCAATGCTTTTGCTGTGCAAATTCTCAGTTATCCAGGTCATCACAACAGCAAACAGGCTTAAATTGGAGGCAACCGGACAAGGCAAAGTCTGGTTGCCTCCAACTTAAGCCTGTTTGCTGTAAACATGAAGGATGCATTTAATTTATCAAACTCTCTGCATTTTGGCTTGCAGTACAGAATAATATATCCTCAACAGTTGAGAACCCTGAGACCTGGCGAGCATGAGATAACTTTTTTGTCCTGATGTTAGGAATTAGTTACCTTTCAGTTTGTGAAAATGTGTGACTCAACATTTAATCTAATGCACTGATGTTTGTCTCTTCTGCTGTTCAGATCATGATGACCTTGGATTTGCCACAGTTGCCAAGAGACTAATGGAGTCTGTGACACACAATCTTGAGACCACCTCTTCGTCTATGGGTGCCCTGCGGTGCAGGTGTGAGGGCCAGGCAGTGTGAGGCAATGAGCTTCACAACAAACTCAGGGTTGGTCCCAGACAGGGACAGCCTCCCTTTCAAAAAGAGAGACCAAAGATGGAGCTCACCGCGGCACCAGCAGCAACCGTGCGACGCTGCCAGTTTCAAGGCTCCGTACCCTTACAGGGGCCATGGTGAGTTCAAGACCAAACACACAGGCTTGTTTCGGCCTGTACCAAGACGGGCTCCCGCCCTCTACCAGCCCTGGACCGAGAATCAGACCCCCTCGAGGCCCAAACAGCACATCCTCTCTGCTTTCAGAGACCATCCTGGATGGACAGAGTGGCGAGACTTCAGTCCTCTGCCTCCTGGATTGGACTTCTCTCTCCATTACCAACAACTGAACCACTTATCGGGAACATGTTCTCTCCACCCAGGCCATCCACGTTACACCTCCAGGTTTAGTGCCGGCTCCCTGTTACCTGAGGGTTTCCACAGGGGGGGTGGAGGCTGGGACAAGCTGAAGACATTAATAGACAAGAGTTTGAATCCAGAGGGCTATAGCATCCATAAAGGTCCATATGTGAGAAGTGGAAACAGAAAAACTGAGCATTTATCCAAGGCTGAAAACGGAATTAAGTACCTACCTCACTCTACACATCAGGACGTTACCGTACCTTACTCATCACGCAAATCAGTAAAAGCTGTCTCTGTGTCCGGACATTCCCTCATCAGAGGTTGCCCTGAAAACTTACACGACCCGTCAAGAAATAAGTTGAAATGTCCCGCCTTCCTTTCCTCCAAGCACGCTCCGTCCTCCTCTACCTCGCCTAACTGTTTCCCCTGGCTTCTCCCCCACTTCGTGGCGGGTTCCCTGATCGAGCTGGGAGACGGGCGGCTGAGACGGGTGGAGCACCTGCAGACCGAGGACTTTCTGCTGGGCTCACTGGCATGTCCGGACCTGCGCCTGAGCTGCTGCACCGTGCAGAGCATCTCACCCTCAGCCTCCTCTTCCTCCGTCTCCCGCCTCCTCATCTTGCTTCACGAGCAGCAGTCCCAGGTGAGGGGAAATCACTCTGCGGTGCTTTTGTTCACACAAGCAGCTGTAAATGTTCCTTTTACAGAAAGTCAAGGATGAGACAGAAATAGCTTCATGCTTTTAAAGCCTGAAAATGGCAGTTTTATAATGTTGTTTGTAAAATAATCTTTAAACAAAATAAACTACATTCACTGCAATAAAAAAGCAGTGTGAATACTGAGCATTGAATAAGTTTGCTAAAATCTGTTAAGAAAGCTGAAACTCACTAGTTAAAATATCAGAACAAAAGCTTAAATCAACAAAATAAAAGCTCTAAACTAAATTAGCAAAACAGTAAATAAAAGCTAAAATAAGCAAAGTGATTGCTAAAAGTTAAGGAAACGCGACAGTAGGCAACAGCTGAAATGAGCAAACTACGAGCTAAAACCAGCAAAATGCTAGCTAATAATGAAAACTAGCCAAATAGCTACAACTAAAATCAGCTAAACAGTTGCTGAATGTTAAAATCATTGGAACAGAAGCTAAAAGCTAAAATGAGCAAAACAGTAGCTAAAAGTAAAAAAAAGAAGCACAAATGCTTTATTTTAAGCAGTTGAAAGTATGCTGAAGTAGTTACAATAAAAAAGCAACATATGAGGGACACTATAAACAGGACAATGACGTCATGTTTACGGAGAGCAATCTGTTCTCCTGTGTCTCACATCCTGTTTATGGATTTGCCGCCTCCAGGAGTTGGTGGACGTGTACGTGGAGTATCCATTCTTCGTGCGTGGGCAGGGCTGGTCCTCCTGCAGCCCTCAGAGGACCTTCCGTCTCTGTGGGCTGCAGTGCCGCCAGCTCAGCGTGGGAGACGTCTGCTTAGCCCTCACACCCGTCTCGGCCCCAGGGTCCCCGCTGTTGGCCCCCCTGGGACCAAAAACCTCTCCCAAGATGCCAGAGGAAGGACGTGAAGCCGCGAAGTCTCAAGCTGCTCCGAGCAGCCGGGGTCCATCAGAGGCGCAGAAAACGGGGCCAGAGCCGATCCGCAGGAGACACTATTCAGCCCCCTGAGACGAGACTTCTGGGGACTTTCCACGTGAAGTTAACTGTGCTGTAATCCACTTATATGTGCTGTTTCTCTACCTCTTCAGTCATGCTTTTGTGCTTCATGGTCATTTTGATTTGCCTGTAAACTTGTCTCAAAGTGGAAAACTTCAAGTTGACCTCTCAGGGGTAATGGGATGTAAAAAATATTGTGAGAAACTGGAGAACCAACGTGTAAACTGATGTTACCACAGGGGGCAGATTCAGGGAGGTTGAAAGGAACCATTTTAAGGTTTAGCGTTATAATATTTCCATTGTAGCTTTAAAATGCTTGTATTTATTTTGCGTATGTGACTATATCAGTTTATATTTCTGACAAAGCACATTACATATACTGCCTCAGGTCTGCATTTAAAGTTTAGGTCTTGTCCTGCTCGATATCGTGATTGTAAACAATTAGTTCTTAAGTTGAAGAGAGAAAAATGAATCTTGACAGTGAGCTTTAATTTGAAGCTTCTAGTGCTACCTCTTCTTACTATGACGTGTGTTTTTATCTGCGAGGACTGTGATGTCACATACAGGTGGGATGGTCTGCTGTTTTCTGCTTCTTTTAAACAAAACTTGAACACAAACTTCAGTTTCAGTTTATTGAGATGAAGCTGAAAACGAAACGATGTGACTTAAAGTATCTTTTAGCCGAGCAGCGTTTCCATCCGAGTGTTGTTTTTAATCTTGGCAAAAATACCTGAATTCAATGGCAACAAGTTTAACTAACAAATGTTTTTTTTTAAATTCAACACTGTATCTTTTACTGTATGAACAATTAATATCGTACCTGTCTTATATTGGCAGAGACAATCAGACACCAACAACCGTTTTAAAAAAGCCAATTTCCAAACTACACGAGAATTAAGACTTTTTTTCGACTTTCTTACTCTGCTCCTGCTTGATAATTCTCAGGGTTAGAAGTTATAGGGTTCATTTGAATTGACTAGAGATGTCATATTTAGGTTTAGATGTAGAAAAACAACAGGCTTGATTCTCACAATCTGTAACATAGAATTAACTCAATATATTTAAAGCACACTGATAACACATTTTTCTGACAAGTTGGAGCGTTTTCAAAAGAGAAAATGAATTTCATATCAGCTTTCAGAAATGCTCACTTTCCAGAGTCCTTCAGGTTTTCCAGTTATTTTAAAGAGATTTTTTTTTAAGATTGAACACTTCAACTCAATATTCTTTGAACTTTTTTTTTAACTCTGAATGAGAACAAAGCAGCTAAAAGTCCTGTAGTCATGGACTGAGTCATTTGTTTATTTTAGAAAAGGTTACAAAAATAAATATATTTAAAAACTGAGTTAAGTATACAGAAAGGTCAACCTATGAAGCTCAAAATTTTTAAGCCCGGGGAGTAAAAAAATAAAATAAAAAATAAAAACCTCTGTTGATGATATCCTGAATTAAGTGTACATGTTCCACCACTTTTTTTCCAAATAATTGTAACATAATAAAATGACTACGCTCCTCCTGTTGCTTCGTTTTGTCATAGGGTGGCAGCTGCAGCCCCCTTACAGATTTTTATATGCAATGAGTATTTCTAAATCCAGTGAGTAAAAGCTGTGTTTCTTCCTTGTGCTCTAATCGTTCAGCTGCCAGATGTTTCACCTGACCTGATAAACCCCAAACTCCTCCAGATGTACAAGAAAACCTAAAAGCACCAGAAAAACAAAGACCTGAAGATTTATGTGAACTCTTACCTGCTGGCAATATCCTTAACCTTAAATAAACTTCCACACTAATCCAAGCATTTTCAAAGGTCTTTCAGTCCAGACTGGACTTTGATATCAGTTTAGGCCCTTTAACTCCTGCTCATAAAAACACTCTCAGATTAAAACTCTGTAGAAAAAAAATCTCCCTGATAACCAGACAGCGCATCATCTCCACTGCTGTACTTTCAGCATGTCTTCGTCCCTCTGCAGATGTTTCAGCGGTCAGTGACATCCACAGGCTCGGACCACCATGTTGCGGTACTTCTTCAGGATGACGTTGGAGCTGTCGTCGAAGTACAGCACCGAGATGCCGTGGAGCTGCGTTGGGGAGCAGCAGGGTTTGGGGACTGTTTCGGGGTTGATGAAGTGCACCTGAGGTATGACAGGAAAGTACGAGTCAGCCTTCAGAGGACGTGGAAGCCATCAGGGACCGCTTTGGGGCTTACCAGCGTCTGCACAATGGCGTGATTGGTGGCGTTCATGTATGAGTTCAGAGGGAACGCGCACTCTCCCTCGCAGTAATATGCAGCATAGCCCTCTGGGGCTATAATCCAGTCCTGATCAGGGGGAAACCCACAAGCACAGCATCAGTAAAGGCATCACTACTGAACATATAGCAAGTCTGATCCAGTTTTAGCTGCGTACCTGCCATCCCAAATCTCTAAAGCTGACATACAGCTCATGCTTCTTACAACCCTCTTTAGAGAAGCTGAGGTTATCTGAGATGTGCAAAGACAAACTACTATAAGTAAAAGTTATTGTACACATGTTGGGGGTATAATACTCAAACATTTACTTGTTGCTGCCTCTGCTGCCTTGGCTGCATCTTGAATAGTCCTCTGTGGTTTGGAGCGGTTAGACTGGCGGCCCTTTTGGCCATGAGCTGATCGGGCGCTGCGGAACCGCACCCCGTTGGCTTTGAAGAAGACGACGAGGAAGGTCTGCTTCTCCTTCGGCTCACTGCCTGTCACCAAGCCGGCCAGCCGTGGGTTCCTCCTCTGGCCTGCAGAGGGAGCCAGAGGAAAGTAAACCATTGATGATTTCTTTATGCGTGACTTTCGGTCTTCAACCTTGTTCCTGCGTTGAACGTTGTCACTATTTCCCTGCTTCGGCACACCTGATTCAAATAATCAAATGACCTACTCAGAATGTCATCAAGTTTAGCAGAAGCCTGTCAATCACTCATTCATTTCAGTCAGGTGTGTTGAAGCAGGAAAACATCTAAAACATGCAGGACAGTGAATCACAAGGAACATTGTTTTTAATAAAACCTAATAAAAGAAACCATAAAAGACTATAGATAAACGGTTGTTACTGACCCCAGCTGTCCTCAACAATCAGGTGCAGACCCAGGTTCTGTTCAGGACGGACCAGCCAGAGGGTGCTTGTAGCAGTCAGGTCGAAAACCAGCCAACCTTCTTCTGAAGCCCAGACATCTCTCTGATCCAGCAGCAGCAGCTCCACGTCACTGGAGAAGACAAAACAGGGATAAATACAAACAAAACCGCTTCCAATGAACTGCATCCACCTCAGCAAGCTTCCGTTCTACAAGGTTTCATAAAATGTGAGGTTGATGTTATTTTTCTGTTTTTCAGAACTAAAATGAAGTAATTACTTTTCTAAAACTGGAACCAGGTTTGAATATGACTTAAAGAAGTGAAGTGTGATCAGGGGGATATTTGTCTGTTGGGCAAATGAGTTCAAATGTGTGTTCAGTCAGGAAAAAATGTCAAACGGTGTGCGAGGTCCTTTTGAAGTACTGAAGCGGGTTGTTTTATGTTGTTTTCGAAATGCACACCACAGTGAAATATTATGGTTTGTTTTATCCGGAAATCATAAGAAAAACAACAGGACATTTTTTCCCGGTTGAACACTGGGATGCTGATTGTTTGTCCAACACCTGAGCTCCGTTTCTGGAAATGAAGACAAGAGTGAAGTCTAAGAAACGTTATCTGTTTAAGAAACAGTATTGGCTTCACTTTGCCGTTGAAGGATTTCATTTTTCACATTCTAAACAATCAACAATCCTTTGACGGTTCCCTCCCTGAACCAGTCATCCTGCTGTGAGCATTACTGAAGAAAACCCCTCGTCTTCTTCGCAGCAGATTTCAGACAGTTGTCCTGTGTAAAGACATCAGAGGTGTCTCTCTCTCTCTCTCTGAGTCCTGCAGCCTGCCTGTCTGTGTGGTCTGTGCATAACAATGGGTTTATCTTTACCACCATCAGCCCCACTACTCCAGATCAAACACTCAAATCCACGGCTACTGGCTGCACATCACTCCCTTTATTATGGAAGTGAAGGGTTTTGGGGGTTTTTGTTTTTCTGACTCCTGCTGATAGTTTGATTCAGACAGTGATTTAACTCTGGGATGTTCTGAACAGCTGGTTTTACGAAGCGACCAGGCAGGTTAGGGCAAGTTCAAAACGTGAACATATATATTTTCCTCGTTTTTTTCAGAAACCACTGAAGGCAAAAAGGCGATAGCATGTTTCTGTGTCTGTGCATTTTCATTTGTCTGCAGCTTTAGCAAAATATCCCACAAACCAGTCGAGGCTTTTCAATGAAACTCTGAGTAGAATCATTGGATGTACATCTACAACCCAAAGTGGCTGAAACTCAACAAGTTTTATATAATATGAGGTAACATTTGGTGTGGTAGTAGCTGTGAGTTTCCCCCAAAACATAAATACAACTCCAACTCCAACTTATCTCATTTAATCACTACATTTGAACAAATCAGCTATAACGCTGTCGTATCTCATCATTTTATTCTAAGACATCAGCATGAAGGCGGTGAGTGATATGCATTTCTTCAGTGAATGACAGGCCTTTAGTTATTAATGTTGCAATTAACCAGATACTATTAAAAACATACACAGCTTCATTCCATTACATAAACTTAGACCCTTTTTTCCATAACATGGCTGAAATTGGGTAAGGAGCTTCAAAAATAAACTTTTGACATGATTTTTAAACAGAAGTTATGCATGTAAATTTTAGTTTTTTTTAATTTAAGACAAGCATTCAATCTTTAAACAGAAACTGCACAAAATCTTTGTGTTCCTTGGTAGGCAGCTTTAAACATGACCTAAAGTATTCATCAAACAACATGTGCAATGGTCAGTTTGTGAGTGTCGGAGGAAATAAAGCCTCTTCTCCACCATTGGTCAGAGGGGGATCACATGTCAAGTCTCAGTCGAGGTGTAATTGCACATTTGAAACAAGAAAGTGCTGAAAAAGCAAAACAGAAGCTTTGCAAACAAAAGCCAGCTTAGGGCTGTTTTAAAGAAAACACGAAGGAATAACCATGTGCGTGAATGAAAGAAGGGGGTCTTGGAGGGGCGAGGGGTGTGATAAAATTGCTGGTCTCCTGGGGATGGTCCTGGTCCGGGTTTCTGTGATTAACTCTAACTTCTATGAAAACAGTCAGTGTTGATGCTTGCGTACGGTGCAGTATCATGTGAGGAAAAGGTTGACTTTAACCATCGGTAGTTTACACTTTAATGGGTCAGTTCACAGAAATCACTTGATTAACTTTTCTTTTTCGTTTTTTTTCTACCAGAAACCTGTTATAATAGGTTTATGTGACTTAATTTCAGAACAAATGATGAATCTGGACATGTTTACCTGTTTGGGGCCTCCTGAAGCACCTGGAAGACACTGACTCTGAAGGTTTCATTCTGGACGTGCTCCTGGATGAAATCCTTGTAAATCCTAAACTCCGCTGCTGTAATGACCTCTCCCTCTGGGATTCTGGAAACGTCAAATCGAAACTCTTGCAAAAGCGGACGAAACAGAAGCTCCTGATCAACTATCATGAGAAGACAGAACAAACATGATGAGATATTATTGATCAAGTTTTCTCCTCGATAGACACACAGATGCAGTAAAACCTTCTGTTCCCTAAAGAAAGAAAATGTATACAAACATGGAAAAAAATACTATTTTAAGTACAATCAGATGGGAAACCAGTCTTTGGTTGCAAATATCTGTGAAAACTGTTGTTGATTCAAGGTTTTCTCTGATGTGTGTTCCTCTGCCCGCAACTTGGAAGCACTTTGTCAGAAATAGCAAAAGAAAATCCCTTTTCCATGAGTGGAGTGACTGATCTAAACATTCTTTAAGTCAAGTCTGCCATAAATGCCAACACGAGGGGGATGAAACCATGTCCATGGCTGACTTTAGCTCCCTGTTTAAACTGCACACATGTGCTGACCACAAGAAAAGACTCGTTAGGGCGCAGCCCGGAAAACCACAGCAGCAAGTGCACTTAAACAAACTCACTCACGTAAGGAACAGAAAACCACGCAGATTCAAATGTGCCTTTATGAGTCTGTACCCACAACACCTCCCTGATTATTTCGCAATACATCCCCATCCGGTGATTTCCTCCTGATTGAAGAGGAGAAAGTGAAACAGCAGTTGTTGGTGACCCTCAGAGGTTTCCACCCAACTCCGGTCAACTGAAGCTCGCCAGTGCTCAGAGTTTCCAGAGAAGAGTTGGTCAGAAGGACGGAGAGTTCAGCAGATCGCTCTGAACGTTTGTTTCTTTGCTTCTCCAGTAACTCTGATATGGACGACACCTGGTTTGATGACATCACTTGAAATTCCTCGGTTGATTAAAATCCTCAGGCCCTGTGTGTAAGTGAAACGGTCACATTGAGAAGCAGTGAGAAATTGTGAGTGCACACTACAGACGGCTGCAGTCAAAAGTTTTTCTGCGCGAGTGGATGTACAACAGTAACAACAGCACAGATAGCAGAGTGCTGTTTATGCTGCTCACTCTTTTCAGCATGTAGGAGTGACCCAAATTCATACTTGGTCCAAACGAACAGTTGTGTATTCACCATTTTGGATGGAATTGTTCATGCTTAAGACTAAAGTGTGCGTATCTGCATGTCATTGAAAAAAATCACAGTGCTTGATACAGAAACTGTGGTGGATTTGATGAGCACAGCAATACAGTTGAAACAAGTGAAGATTTTTTTATTTAACATAGCAAGAATGCTAATGTTGGTATATTTATTTATCTTTGTTTAATCAGGCAGCTCTTACTGATCTAAAAAGGCCCTGTATTCTATATATGCATTCATTTGCACACACTTTTAAAGAGACACACAATGCACAGCGCCTGGAAAATCCCTCCCGCTGCAGTACATGTCACAGCATGGGTTTTGTCCCATCAGTGTCTTCACTCTATTCATGCATCTGTTGTTTGGTCACAAATCTTATCACGCATAGAGCGCCACACTTTTCAGCAGAATGCACAACGTCTGTTGTCTCTCCTTCCATAAGTTTTTGGCCATTTGACCAACGTTTTAAGTCTGCAAGAGTCATACAAATTGACAAATTTTCTGATTGCCTTGACCAAGTGCTCCATGCATGCACGAGGAGAGTGCGCTAACTTCCACACAAAAAGACCCCAGGTCTAAACCGGAGATTGAACCCAGGACCTTCTTGCTGTGAGGCAACAGTACCAACCACTAAGCTGACATGTTCCCAGAAATTGTTCAAGCAAAAACAGGGCCTAACCCCACTTGAAAAGATCTGAAGTATCCCTTTTGTGTGGCAAGCAGAGCAGTGATGGGCCAGCTTAAACACAACCCGCCATCAACCTGTCATGTTTCAGTTCCAGTCGTTCACGCTGACATCCAGAAGGTTTTTTTTCGTGGCACCACAGAGCTTCCACACAAATGACTCACCATCCTCTAAAAACACTCTTAACGACATGAAAACACACACGCCACTAGCATCGAAAGCGCACATTCTAAGCCCTGCAAGTCATTTGTTTGACCGCAATTAAATGCTAGAAGGGAGCGAGGGGTGATTTTATGAAAGCAATAATTGCTTGTAGGGACTCGGCGTGTTTACGTTAGGGACCATTAGCTGCAGAGATCAGACCTCAGATATGCAAACTTCCCTCTGGGAGACATTTCAACACTACAGATTGCCCCTGACACTGCAGGGCCACACAGCTATCATTAACCTATGGCAATTTTATAGGAAATGTTTATTTTCCAGCAGATCAACGTGGGGGGGTCAGAACATGTATGATCGAAAACTCACTAATGTGTCACCGTGACTCTTCTGCTGCTTTGGGGGCCTGCAGGATTCAGTTGCTAAAATTCATCAATTGTTTTTTTCCCAAATCTGTAAAGAGCTGCATGTGTTTTCAGGTTTCACAAAAATGTTTATAATTTTTGAAAGAAAACAAAAAAGATATATAAAATTAAAAACCAGTAATTATTTTGCACATACACGAATAAGGAGTAGGTTAATGAGATTTTCTGGCACTGTAGGAGAAAATTCTTAGCATGATCCCTTTATAATCAGCTTTTACCGAGCGAGGAAAGCACATTTCTTCCTGCTTTTTGCTCTAAAACACAAGAATTCCTCTGTTCTTTAGCTCCGTCTGCTCCTGTTTTTTTATTGCTTACTGTGGAAGCAGACAATCTGCGTGTTCACATGTGTTTGTCTGTTACTGCTGGACAAACTTTAATGATCATCATTAAAATTAACATCAAATAACTTTTTGAGCATACTAATTCAAGATGGCTGCCACAGCCAACTGATCATAAAAAACACAGAGAAATGAGTCGATTTTACAGATACGGAGCTAAAGTTTGGTGCGGTAGCAGCTCAGCTTGATCTCATGGCTCTCGTGAGCCATAAAATGGATTTTGACAGAACTTTCAGGAAGTAATCATCAGATGCACCTATATAGGTGATTTGAATTTGGAGACCATACAATTTAAGATGGCTGCTGTAAACTGAGCTTAAAAAAGACAAAAACAGCTATAATACAAAAGGTTTTACAGATATTATGTTAAAATTGGTTTGGTTGTAGCTGAGAATCCTTTGCAACGCATACCCCAACTATTAGATAAGATATTTAAGGTACCTAAATCAATACCAGTTGTCCATATTGAAACTTTTAAAAAAAGAATCATTAAATGTTTGTTTACAACTGATAAACGTTTAGAGTCGACCAAATTCAATATAGCCTTCACATCTAATCCAGCAAACACAAAACTGTTTATAACTCAGTCAGTTTTAAAGATGCTGAGCTAAAATTTGACGTACAGTAGCTGAGTTATTCCCAACACACACTTTGAGCACAGCCTTTTGCAATATCACACATCTTTTTTTAAGTTTTAACGGCAACTCCACAATTTCTTAACACAAGATAATTCTGGCCTGAAAGATAGTGAATGATATCATATCAACTGCTTCAAGTAATATCAGCCCTTCATTAATAAATGTTCAGGAGGCATGTTGCATTTACTTAAATTTGAATTAAAAAAATATATATTTCTAATCAAAGAAAGCAGCATTGAACAAATCAATCAACATGAAGAAAAGAGTTGTTCCTAAATCCAATACGAGCTGACTTTTATAATGTTTATTAATCTGTTTGACTCTGAATTTAAACTCAGGTCTCACAGAATGACCACCTCTTCCTTTAATGTTATAAATTTCATTAGAAGTTACTGAACTAGCAGCTGTCTGCCCTTCGCCTAGCAAGCTTCAAAAAGAAAAAAATACTCAAAAAAAGATTCCTGCTTTGTTTTGAAACGATTATCAAAAGACCACCAAGAAAAAGTCACCCCAGCAAAACGTGGGAGCTACAAAAAAATAAAAAATACAGAAACCCTGCCAATCAACACAGCAGGTCATTGTGGGCTTAAAAGAGAAAAAGTGCACAAAGTCTGTTTTCCCCTCCTCTTCCTCTGTGCATGTGAAACCACACGAATCTGCCTTTGGTTTTGCAGAAATGTGTTTCCAGTTCTCATTAGCTAAAGACTGTCAGGGAAAAGTTCATGACATGAGATATTCCTCCAGCCTCCAAATGGTTTGGATTAACTTTTACATGTGGACTGAAATGATCAAAATGTTCTGGATTTGCAGATTTCAGATAAAAAAAACATGGGAAAAGAATAATGGCTAAGAAAATGAAAGAAAAAGCTTTTATTTTCCTCACACTTACCAGCCATCTGTTTTTTCTCCCACAGACATCAGAGCTTTCGTCTCGAGGCAGCAAGATTTGTCTTTTAAACCACAGTAATGTTCGAGTTTTCCTCCGCTCTTTCTTTTCCCTCCATGCAGCCATGAAGATGGAGCAGAATACATCTCCGACACCTGCATCGAGCTCGCTGCAGCGACAAGATGTCTGTGTGGTCACATCTCTCCCTCCTCCAGGAGTTAAAAAAATAACCTTTTCAGCTTCTAATCCTGCGAAACAAAGCAGTGCTATACAGCCCCACCACCTACTCCGAGAAGGAAATCAGATCCGTGCGTGTTGTCATAACATTTACATCTTGGCTCAGGATGAATAATGCCTGATTTGTTGGGAACAAAATGACCCCCCACCAAAAAAATATAAAAATCAGTGTCTGACAAATAGGTCTTCACAAAGACACGGTTAGATGAGTAAATTTAGGAAAATTGATGCGATTCCTACAGGGATAGTTTAGATGTTTTTGAAGTGTGGTTTAATTTTTTTTTTAAAGGTATAAATAAATCAAAAATTGCATTTTCTATGAAAATATATGCTAAAATTTGCAAAACGGTAGCTAAAAGCTGAAATTACTTAAAAGAGACGTTACAGGCTAAAATTGGCATAACTGTAAGTAAGATAAAATGAGGAAAAAACAGCTAAAATGAGCTCAACAGTAAAGCTAAAACATAAAATCCCCATTTATTTCATTGTAACCAAATCTGTTAATTGACAAAAATATAAAATGTACAAAAACCAAAAGCTAACAGCACCAATGTCCTGAATGAGCTGAATGTTTAAAATTTGCCGAAGCTGAAAAGGTACAGAAGAACCTGTACCTCTACCAACGATAACATTATGGTCTGAATGCTGATGTAGCATTCAGTGATTTTCATGGAATTGTATGATGGTTAGCAGCAGCAGCTACCTGTAGCACTACCAGTGCAGCCTGGAGCACTTTTGGCAAGAGTGTCAATATTTTTGGTGGAATATTTGAGTAACATAAAACTGATGGCTGGGTAAAAGACCAAAAAAACGAGGTTCTCACAAAGTGCTGCAAGCAAGCAGTGTAGATGTTTGACACTGATGTTGGTGCAGTATTCTCTGAAAGGACATGCTTTCACATCCTCGATGCCTCAGCTACAAACCTAGCTTTAAGGGGGAATGGCCTCATCTGGACAGCGCAGACTCCCAGGGGTCCCAAACTCCAGTCCTCGAGGGCCGCAATCCTGCATGTTTTAGAGGTTTCTCTGCTCCAACACACCTGATTCAGTGACTGAATTAACTCTTCAAAATGTAGAGAAGTCTGTTTATCGCACATTCATGCAAATTAGGTGTGTTGGAGCAGGAAAACCTCTAAAACATGCAGGACGGTGGCTCTCAAGGACGGAGCGTAAAGACACAATCCCACACTGTTTGTCAGATAGGTCTATGGCAGCGATCTCTTTGTGACAAATTTGTGAAAAAGTGCTTCTTGGGTTAACAGCAGAAACACCATCCTCCGACTTTTCCACCATCAACTGAATGCAAACATACTCTGCCAACCGAGCTGTCGCTGCGCAAATCCAGATTTGAACAACAAACAAAAGGTTAATCAAAAACTGTAAATGGCTCACTGGTCTCATTTGCTGCTGAGAATGCAGTGAGAATGCAACTGTAAAGGTTTCCATTTTCACGGAATATTGAGTGAAACTTGGGCAGCCAGGTCAGATAAGGCTGCTCAAAGCGCTATCTAGAACAGGTAAGATATTATTGTTCCGAATCGTTTCACTAAACTCCACTTGAAAACCTTCGGCGGTGGTCAAATGTGAACTAAAACATGTTGTTTTTGTTGTACTGAAGATAAAGTTGAACTGCTGATTAGCTGATAAGGGTTTGGAAGGTCAGAGGAGTTAGTTTGAACTCTGCCATCGGGGTGACACTCACTCAGGTTGACGAAGCTCATCACCGTGTCTGCATCGTCCAGGAAACGGCTGTCCTGCGGGGTCAGGGCAGCGGAGGCGTGACTCTGTAAAACGGCCTTGTAGTGGGAATACCCGCGCGGCTCTGCCTCCGTGGACACGGTGTTGTACAGATCGAGCATGAAGGCCGGGGCGGCGTTGCGTTTGGTGCGCGCGATCGGCCGCGGCCGGTGCGGCAGCCCCAGGATGGAGAGGATCTCCCGCTGGATGTCCCTGCGCTCTTGGCCGCGCAGCCGCTTCTGGATGAAGCTGGAGCGCACCTCGGGGTCCACGGACACGTTGGAGAACCCGGCGGCCAGCACGCAGCAAGCCCACGGCAGGAGGAACGCGGTGGTCGCCGCCACCGCGCGCATCTTCGTCTTTTTATCTTCTCCTCCTTTGTTTTGAACTTCAAACTTTTACGCGCGGCTCAGAGGAGGCTGGAGATGCGGTGTTTTCAGAGAGAGGCTCCCGACATGTGGAGACGGTGAAACACGCCCATCTTTATCTGCGCGGTTCATTCAGGATTCGCAGCCTTGAGGCGATCCAGCCGCGCGCTCCTCTTCTTGGGAAAAAGGATTTAGTGCGTCAGGGGAGGGGTTCAAAGTGGGTCAAACCACCATGGAAAGGAATGGGACAGAAGCGCGCGCGCGCGCGTGTGTGTGGGAGGTGGTTCTTCTGGTTGCTCAGATGGATGGGTGCGAATTACTGTTTGCGCACCGTTTGCTCAGACAAGTGGAAGTGGAGTATTTATTCTCTTGTTTCCTTCTTAGTCTCCTGTAACATCATCGCTCCCCCCCCCCACCCCCCACCCCACACACACACACCTATTTTACTCAAGCTGCGTTTGTTGCCACTGTTCCATAGAATTCTGCACACAAGCAAAAAAAATCAAACACCAAATGAGCCGTCTGAATGTAAAGACAGCAAATCCCATAATTCTTTAGCACACACACACACACACACACACACAAATCTTTTGAAGTGGAACAGTGAAGTCAGGGCCAGTCTAATTACTGATCAGCAGCAGTCTGCGTGCAGGACGGGACATGCCAACAGCTTCAATCACTCCAACAATCTCTGCACAAAGCAGTGTTTTAACAGAGGATGGGGGCAGATGATGAAGGAGACCTTCACACAGGTTTGAGGACAGAATATAAATCAGTACACAACATCCTTTAATAACTGTTAGATTCTGTTAAGGCAACTTTCCGTGAGTTATTTGTGCTTAAAAAGAAGCATCAGGTCGAGGAGGAAATCAGTTACATCAGCAGCAGACACTAAAGATGTTTATCCCAGCTCAGGTCACTTTACATGACTCATCCTGCATAAACTCAAGAGTCCTCCAAGTTTGCCACAAACATTTCGTTCAGCCTAACAGAAGAGTTCTTTAAAGCAAAACGATACTTTACATCCAGAATCTGTTTAGGACCCTGATTCCTCCTCCCCCCCCCCCC
>JAVKLF010000110.1:17183120-17197275 GCA_034783495.1 Millerichthys robustus | reverse complement strand
CCCCCCCCCCCCCCCCCCCCCCCCCCCCCAAATTTTGTGTCTCCATGATAGACATAAGTTTATTGTTAGTGAATACACTCTGTGTTCAGAGATGGGGAAAAAACCCTGCGTGTAGAATTAGCACTATTTTTTATATTCACTGATGGATCCAATGAGAGAGAGCTTTGGTGCTATTAATGTTTTACAGATTGTATAGAGAATATAGTGGTGAAGCTATCATTCATCATCTATGGAAGCAGTAAAAAGTTATAAAATTACTTTAAAAAAATCCCATTATGGTGACAATGTTAGTTTTCATCATGTTGAAATTATGAATGAGTGATTTGGTGAAAAGTAAAACACATAAAATATTTAAAAAGTTTCAACATGTTAAATTTACAAACATCTGGATGCTAATGTGTTGATTGATAATCTGTTTTGGTTATTTTGAAAACTAATTCAGACATTATATATTTTTTCACTTTTTCACTTTCACTTTTATCTTGTTCTGTGCTCTGAGTTGAAGATTTTGATTTGAGCTTTTGCTTGTCTTGGTGAGGACACTTCAGTTAAACAGATTTTAAATCTCAAATTTCTTTCCTGGTCAAATGAAATACAATTCAAATTAATTAACTCCAGTTCTCAAAACGAATATTTGCAATCTTCTTTATTAAACATTACACAGTATTGTTTCATCATTATTTAGCATTATCAGGAAAAAATAAATTTGGATTAAAATATACAGTTGAGATGTAGCTTATATTTATTAGCTTATATATATATAATCCAAATTGGAAATATTCCAATTTGGAATATATTTGTGTTCTGGGATTTATGTTGTTTTATAAAGATGAACAGGGGAAATAAATAAGATAAAGCTTTTTCAATATTCATTTGAAAAAGCAAAGCACAATACATTTTCTGGTTTGTTAGGGGGAAATGGTTGTGGTACTTCATTTTTTTAACGTTTTCAATGGTCCAGATCAAATTCTGTAAAAGGAAAAAAACAAGTGTATTTGAACGTCCTTGTCTTCTGTTCCAGCAGGGGGCAGCACCGCAACTTCAAGAACGTTTGAGTCGGACTACAAACCCAAAATAACCAGAAACAGAAACTGCACCAAACACATTTCGAAGAAGAAGCGGTTCAGTTTTCTTCAACGATAGCATTTTAATCATTGCAAAGTCAGACACCTTCTGTCCGAGTGAAACATATTTAAGGTATGTGTGTTGATGAGGAACGGCAGCTTGATTTTGTTTTGTTGAAGTGCTGGAAAGCTTTCCAGAAAAGGTTTAGACAAGGAATCAAAATCCGACACAGCTAACATCATGTCATGGGCTATCATTTTAACTATTAGCTTATTTTCGGACTCACATAAGGACCAAATAGGTACTTGGATGTATAGTTTTTTATTGAATGTCCCACATTAGTTGATATGTGTATATTATCAGTTCGTTTAGAGTTTAGAGTGTCAGACCGCGGTAGTTAGCATCAACGTTAGCTAGTAGCTAAGCTAAAACATGCTTTTGAAGACGTAACTTTCGATATTAATTTATTTAGTATCAACTATGAAACACCGTTTTAGGTTATTTTTTGTATTTTACATCCTTAAATAATGCCACACTGTACGGTTTGAATTTCAATGATTAAACATGTTTAATCAAACGGTCGTGGTGTGTTTTAAAATATTTAGTTTTAGATTATATCAGAACACAAAACTTACAGTTTGCACATGTTACATGTTTCTCTGGTACATGTTAGGAGTTTGGCTGCAGAATGAATAAAATGGACCAGCTTTTGAAAAAACTCAATGGTAAAGTTTATTTAACCAATAATTTTTTCAAAGTGAATACTTTGATTCTTTGCATGGGACTGAAAAATAAATTCTAAATGGCTACAAAGAACATGTTATTTTATAAAAGGGCTTGAAGGACCAAGCTTAACCATCGGATTATTATTATTTTAACTGATGACATACAGGATGGCCATCTAGCATTTCACTTCTTCAGTACTGATGGGGTCCTTGGGTTCTCATGGTCATATAGACTTGTGTATCGTTTCCATACTGATAAAATTAAATGTATCTGCACAAAGCAGAAGCTTAGAGATTTATGTTCAATGTGACTTAAATGATGTCAAAGCTATGCGTTCTTGAGGAACGCTAGAACTGGCAAGCTTCAGGATAGAAGTTTTTCAGTTTACCAGAGAGAAGTCTCTGATAAATAAGTGAACTACTGGAGGACGGTTCCTACCTTGTCTAGACCAAGAGCCAAAAATAATGGCAAAAAGAAAGTTATTATTATAAAATGTTAGGTTTGTGAGGTCTGGTATGCTGATTTTAAACATTCTGGAAATGTTCTTTGTGACTTGCAAGAATTTAATTATGCATATCTCTATTGAATGTCCTTCCCAACTAATAAATGATGAGTAAGCTTGCCTTAATCCTTTTGACTTTTCCTTCAAGGTACACATTAGGAGTGACCTTAATGCAGAATGAGTTTGTTTGGAACAAACTCAAGTTTTGGAACCGGAGGGACTGGAGTCTTTGGGAGCACAACTACAGACAGCCATAACCCCATGAAGGTAAACCAGCAGACAACACAGATTGCCTTAATTATATTGACTTACTGCATTCTTTACCCTCACTTTTTGTTTAACCTGTATTGGCCTCACAGGATGTGGAAGTGACATCACCGCCAGATGACAGTATAAGCTGTCTGGCCTTCAGTCCCCCAACCATGCCAGGAAACTTCCTTATTGCGGGATCCTGGGCTAATGATGTAAGTCATTTGTCTAATCATTATATTAGCTTGAGACTTAGTGTATGATATTAACAAAACTAATAGTGCATAAAGAACGCATCAAATAATGTAACTGAAATAGGCTCATAATTGTCTACCAAGATGGGGCTTGGTATCCAATTTAAAAAGTTTAAATGGTAAATGGCCTGTAATTGTATAGCTATTTAGCAAATCCCCATGAACTAGAAAACGTTTTGCACTACAATCAGTCACTCACCCATTCATAGACCCATTACCACACTGATGGTGGTAAGCTACATTGTAGCCACAGCTTCCCTGGGTGCCGATTGACAGAGGTGGCCCTCTGACCACCAACAGCAGGCAAGGCGGGTTAAGTGTCTTGCCCAAAGACCACTCAGCCACAGCCATAAATACATTGAGACAGGGAACAGCTGACTGCTGTGTTGCATCACTTATTTGTCATCATGTTTAGAAAGATTATTTGCTCTATTTCAGTAAGAAAGAAGTGTCCTGTTTAAGATACTTTTCTGTCATTTTAATAGTTATTGCCCTGTTACTTGAGGAAGTGCTTGCATAAAGGCTCCTTTTGTTTTTGTCAGGGAGCCACACCGTTGTCATAGAATTTGACCATAACTGTTTTTGACGTACACGTAACGCTGCATTATCACGGTGGCAGTTTAGTGTACTCTCATATCTTGTATTATGTGGTTTCAGGTTCGATGTTGGGAGGTGCAGGACAATGGACAGACTGTCCCCAAAGCCCAACAGATGCACACGGGTCCAGTGCTGGATGTCTGCTGGAGTGATGTAGGTGTTGTCAAACAAAATTAAAAAAACAAAACAAAACACTGTCAGCTTAGAAAAACTTTAATTTATTTTTTATCCAACCAGGATGGGAGTAAAGTCTTCACTGCGTCTTGTGACAAGACGGCCAAGATGTGGGATCTGAACAGCAACCAAGCAATGCAGATTGCACAGGTTGGGCAAGACTTCATAAAATGAACAACGTTGTCACGAATTAAGGAGGAAAATCTCACCTGTCTCATACTTTTTCTTTAAAGCATGATGGTCCAATTAAAGCAATCCACTGGATAAAAGCCCCCAATTACAGCTGTGTCATGACAGGCAGCTGGGATAAAACGCTGAAGGTTGTATTGATGTATGAGACGAGTATGATGTTTTCGTGTTAGCTGGTGTAGCATTTAGTAACAAGTTTTGTGTTTTTTAGTTCTGGGACACCCGCTCTCCTAACCCCATGATGTCCCTTCAGATGCCTGAGAGATGCTACTGTGCAGATGTTGTAAGTAGCTTATAATAATCATGTGGGTTGTTTTAATGCTTACTAATCAAGATACTGATTAATATTGAGTTTTGTTTTCTTGTCTTTGGAGGTGTACCCCATGGCGGTGGTAGCCACAGCAGAGAGAGGTCTTATCGTGTATCAGCTAGAGAACCAGCCATCTGAGTTTCGCCGAATAGACTCTCCTCTCAAACATCAGGTGAGTTGTCTTCCATAAAATATTAGCTTTTTTTTCTAATGCTGTGGTTTTTTTGTTTTTCATCAAGGCTTTAATTTTTTGACTTAATACTATACGATAAAGATCTTTCTTCTCTCATCTCGCAGCACCGTTGTGTCGCCATATTCAAGGACAAACAGAACAAGCCCACAGGTTTTGCACTTGGAAGCATTGAGGGCCGAGTGGCAATTCATTACATCAACCCTCCAAACCCGTGAGTGAAGCGGAACATTTCTCATTGAAAAGCAAATTGTTCTTTAATGCACCGGCAAAGACGTTTGTTCATTGTGACGTGAATGTTTTCTCTGGACCTCTTCAGAGCCAAAGATAACTTCACCTTCAAGTGCCACAGGTCCAACGGAACCAACACAACCACTCCACAGGATATTTATGCTGTAAGTCCTCACTGAAAAATTCCACTGTTTTCCAGACGCTTTGTCATTTTAATGCAAAATGTCTTTGTTAAAATAACACATTCTGCTAGAGCAAATTTATTAATAGCTCAAGGAAAGTTTTTTTTTTTTCTAAATATACAATTAGATGTGGGAATTTATGTCTGTTCTAACACTTCATATCTGCTGTCACGATTGTAAACTTAATGTTTTCCTAATGCAGTCTTAAATGTTTTTGTCTTTGTACAGTCAGTCAGTATGCCTGATATGGTTTGAGAATGGTTTCCTTTTTACAGACTGTTACAATATATTTTGTGCTGATTTATCAAGCAGTGTTTCTATTTACTGTTTTCAGGTGAATGCCATCTCCTTCCATCCTGTCCATGGCACGCTGGCCACTGTGGGCTCAGATGGACGCTTCAGCTTCTGGGACAAAGACGCTCGCACCAAGTTGAAGACGTCGGAGCAGCTCGACCAGCCCATCACAGCTTGCTGCTTCAACCACAACGGCAACATCTTTGCCTACGCCTCCAGTTATGACTGGTCAAAGGTACGTGGCATAAAAATCCCAGCAAAGGTTGTTTGCCTCTCATGTTTGTGTAATCGCTTTATTTTAAACACTGCATCCCTCAGGGCCACGAGTACTACAACCCCCAAAAGAAAAACTACATCTTTCTGAGGAACGCTGCAGAAGAGCTGAAGCCTCGGAACAAGAAATGGTGAGAGAAGGGCAGTTGGCTGCTTGATTTTTTACAAAAACTTTGTGCTTCCACAACCAGTATCGCAGGGATAGCAAGATGAAGCCTGCCGTCTTAGTGAAAACATTTATTTCGAAAGTTGTGAAACTTTGCAAAGTATAAGTGTTTCTAATTATTGATTGAATATTTATCAAATAATTTACATTTGTTTTATGCATAGATAAGCATTTATGAGCAAATTCAACTATTCATACAAGGAATTAGAAGTTTTTTGCGATTTCTTTGGTTGGATATTTGAGAAAAAAAAAAGCTGTTTTAGAGGTAAACAAAAATAAAAGCCTTGTGAATTTTTTACTCACTGCTTCCTCCTGTCTTTAGATTCAATGTGCCAATCACATCTCTTGTGAGGAACTGCAGAAGACCTGCTACTTTACTGTGTGTGTAAGCGCTCAACATAAACCCCTTGCTTTCAACAAATTCCTGGACCAATGCTGCGGCGCTGTGTACTGCACATGGACCAATCAAAGGGGCCCACATAACCTGGTGTTGATGACAGCTGCATGATTATTGGTCTTACAAGTCATCGTATAAGGGGACGGTTTTATTTGTTCATCTTGATGTATGCATTTTTGTTGGGTTCGGCTCATTCCCTCCCTTCTTTACAGTTTTACAGAAGTTTTTCATTTTTTTATGATTAGCTGTAACTGGTGTCATTAAAATTAAAGATATTGAGTTTCAAAATAAGCGCAAACTCCTAAATCTGAACCTTTTTCTTCTGTTTATTTTGTAGTAACTATCTTCTGCATGCAGAAATACCACCTACACACATCGCTAGCTCACACTTTGTCCGTCTGTTTGTCTTGTAGATTTCTGGCATTTTAAAAGATGAATTTAAACTAAACAACAGCCTTGCTCTGATGACTCCTCTTATCTGCCTGCTTTGATCAAAGTTAACCAGCAGGGGGAGCGTTTCGTTCATCGGTGTGTTCATTCTCTCCTGTTGCATGCAGACACAATCAGGAACGGAGTCCAGTGGACTCCATAAGACAAATGGGATCCAAGCTGTGGGGCTTCTCATCCAGGCAGTCCCTCCTCTTTCATGGGAGGGGGGCAGCTTCAAAGACCACGTGTGAAAAGTGAAGCAGTTCATGGAGTAAAAGGTGCGCATAAGGTGTCTTTATTGAGGTCATTAGAATGTCGCCTCTTTGTCAGCCTGACCCTGAGCACTTAGCAGTGGAGCTCCAAGACTCTGAAACTTTTTCGGGAACACCCCCCACATAGGTGTGAAGTGCTCCCCTGGTGAGAAAGTGCACATACACACACCGGCAATTGCAGGCAGAAGTTTCTTCTGAACTAACAATTGCAATAAGTTGCAGAGTGCATTTTATTTTTATTTTGCAGCATGTAGGAGCCAAACCAACAACATCCTAGGTCATTCTGATGATGCTTGCAGCTGATCCTGGCATCAGGGTTGCTTGGTACATATAAAATTAGTATTTTGGTCCTCCTTTTTTGCGCACATTTCCACCAAACACAACACACTCTTCATTTTACACAAGCGTCACATATATGACAGTTTGGGTCCAAATGCATTTATTTTAAAGTGACAGTACAACAGATCGTGTACCATTTGGTAACCCTGTCTGGCATGAAAACTACAGCAGATCCATGCAAATGTGTGATTTCTTTTTTTTTTTTGCCCCCAAAATATAAAAAAATATTAACATTTCCTGATGCCGGTGTCACAGACTTTGATAACTCGTGATGTGTAAATGAGTCGCTGAATTGCAACAAAAATGTTAAGGTTTCACTGAAAACCAGCTCACCTTGACTTTACCTTAACAAATTAAAAATGTTTACTTGTTAATATTGATGTTAGGTTGTACAATATTTCAACCACATAGAACTCGTTTGAGAGTCATCAATTTTATGTGGAAAAACCAATAGAGAAGTTTATTAAAATAGATTATTTTCGTTTTCATTTTATTTCTGTAATAATGTAAGTAGCCTAAAACTTTTAAAGTTTCTGCACAAATGTTTCAGTTTTGCTTTCTACCCTTTTAGACTATGCCTGCCACAGTTGCAAAAAAATGGCAGTTCGGAATGCTGAGTGTAACATTTATGAGAGACTCGGGTCAAAAGCCGAGATAATAACTTCCCTGTAGTCCACCATGTGGCACAGCGTGTTTTTCTCATTACAGTACGGGTTTTCTTTGTGTGAAAAAGACAAAAGCAGGTGCAGTAAAGTGCCGGCAGAGTCTGGGCCAATGAGAGGATCCGCTTTTTTGTGTTGATGCCGCTTCTCTCCGCTGATTGGTCAGTAGTTGTGTAGAGGCGGAGCCTAAGTCGTAGTCTATAAAACCTCCCAGCACGTTGTCGCGTAGCAGCTAAAACGCAACAAGCTCGGCTGCGCAGCCGTCAGTGTCACCGCTGCGTGAATTACAGGCGTCAACAGGTGGTTATAACTTCAACTAAACTATACCTAGCACGGGAGAGACTAGCGCTCCGCTTTTCAATGCGGGGAAACTGTTGAGCAGCTTAGTTTTTCAGTCATTTGCGTGGCTCGGTGTTGTCGCTGGCTGACCAATGCTTCTTCATCAGTACATGAACGGATCCCTGGACGTCATGCCTCCCACGCCGCTTCAGAAGGACACCACTTTTACCAAAATCTTTGTCGGCGGTCTGCCTTATCACACAAACGACGCTTCGCTGAGAAAATACTTCGAAGCCTTCGGGGACATCGACGAAGCAGTGGTGATAACAGACAGACAGACCGGTAAATCCCGGGGATACGGCTTTGTAAGTACGACCCGGGCGGTGTGGACTCACCAGGTCCATTAATTAACACCTCAAATGTGTTCCTTATTCTTCAGCTTTAATATAAGTGGTCAAATGACAAGTTTTAAACTGTGTTGGGCATGTAAAACGTAAAGTGCAGTCATTCAGATCAAAGGTAATCCCCCTTCTTCCTCTGAGACTAAAACGTAATTGCACTGCGTCCATTTTTTATTTTTTTGCTTGACTGGCTGTTATTTTCACCTAATGAGGATGAAGGATCTCACAACTTGATGGGTAACTAAGAAGATTATAATTCAACATATGTCTGATGTCCAACCCCCACTCCTGAGACAACCCCCCTCAATTAAAGACACCTCCCTCCCCATCTCTCCTGATCAGCTTAGTGTGTGTGTGTGTGTGTGTGTGTGTGTGTGTGTGTGTGTGTGTGTGTGTGTGTGTGTGTGTGTGTGTGTGTGTGACAATCTTGCTTGCTTTATATGGTTAGTTTACAGTATTGTGGACGTTGACCTTGCACACCCTGCCCTCCATTGTCAGGGACCACAGGACATGATTTAACATCGCATCAACAAATTGTCTGCCTCCTATTTTAGAAATTGGCTTCTTTTCTTTTCAATGATCTTATCTCATCATGAAGTATTTGTAAGTGAAAAAAACTCTGTTGTCCTAGCTCATGTGGTTTTATATTTGGCCAGAATTCCATAACTTGAGCTCATAAAGTTGTTTTTTAAGGCCAAAGTTTAAAACCGTACATAAGTAGATGGCCTGTCCCGATCCTGGCATAGAGACATGAAGAACAGAAGCAACACAAAAAAATGCAAATATTTACCAGACGTTTGGACCTCTCCAAAATGCGATCAGGCCACAGAAGGGATGGAAAGCGTGTGTGTGCGTGTGTGCGTGTGTGTGTGTGTGTGTGTGTGTGTGTGTGTGCCTCTAAAGGGGAAAAATTGTAGGACAATTGCTCTTTGTTTACACATCAGCTCATGGAGTCAGGAAAGCTGCCCCGTGAGTTGAGCAGGTATTGAACGGCTGCCTGTGGAGGCTGGTGTTTCAGGTTCAACAGGCTCCAGGCGGTGTGGGTGCTTCTTCCCAGGTTTATGGGAGAGTATGGGAGGTTTTTATATGTAGGTTTATGGAGTAGTCAAGTGATCAGCAGTTTTATAACTTTTTTTTTATATGTAGCTTTTTCATTTTTTGTTGTCAGGCTGATCCTGCTGACGAGGAGAGGGACCCTGAAGCATGAGCACACCTTTTTTTTCTTTTTCTTTCTAACACATTACAGAGGTAGATTAGTGTTACCTCCCACCACACACACACATACACCATGATAAGGCTCTTCAGTATAAACAGCCTGGATCCTCCTTGTGTGCGCAACAACACAGGCCCTGCACTGGGCTTTGTTCCCCATCACTCCATGATGAAGACACTTGTGAGCTTTTGACAAACTGTCCTCTGAAAGCGTGCGGGCCGTGGCCTACACGCATTCACCGCTTGGTCTACCTTCAGAGGTGACTTTGAGTTGGCAGTACCTGGCAATCATAACAGAAGGGCTCGTCTAATGCCAGGAGGGAGACGGGTGGGGGTGGACTAATACCGATCTCCTTATTTCGTTCCTAATTGGATAAGCTCCTTGTTGCCCAAATCCATATTTCAGCAGCTCTGCCCATGGCTGAGTGATGGTCTGAAAGACCGACTACTGCTGCTACGGGCAGATTTATTTTATTTTAAGGTTCTAATTTTGCTATGGTTGTTCCTCTTGTTTGGGGAAAAATGGAAGCGGATAATAAAGTATATAGGAGGTGGTTGTCATGATAAAATGAACAGAGACCTGTTGTGTATTTTTGTCTATAACTCACCAAATTTATTGTCATCTAAACGAATAAATAAAATAATTATGAAACGTGTTTATGGTCACCAGGTGACGATGACAGACCGAGGAGCTGCAGAGAGAGCCTGCAAGGATCCCAACCCCATTATTGATGGCAGAAAGGCTAACGTCAACCTGGCTTACCTGGGTGCCAAGCCTCGCAGCATGCAGACAGGTGAGATGGGAGTGATGTTTTAAGACGCATCCATAAAAGGACCACAATAATAAACAAACCGCTTTCATTTTAATCACACAATAGAAGTTTGGAGCACAACTTCTGGTTGATGGAAAGTTTTGCAGCAGTTTTAATGCGCATGAAATTCAAACAGAACTCCGATTTGTATCTGAGATTCCAGCTGCATACATTTATTTACTGCTGCACATTTGAAATAGTTTTTCCAATGGTAGGTTGGAAACAGCCTCTGCCTCTGTCTCTGTCTCTTCTGTGCATTGTTTTCTGGTCCTCCTCTGTAAATGCAGATGTGTGTGTCTAACAGCCAGCTCTGTCTTTCTCTCTCCTCCTTTTTTTTGTTTCAGGCATATCCATCGGAGTGCAGCCCATTCACCCAGCACTCATCCAGAGGCAGTATGGGTAAGTGAGCAGGAGTGGGCGCTTGTTATGTTCTTTGCTATTATGCTGTGTGCATGACCACTGGGCTGTTATTTCTTTGACAAACGGGGCCTCTGGAAGCTACTTGTCAGTTTCTGTATCCACACGCAACTCACAAGTGGTCCATTAGCATATTTGAGTTTTAAAGGTTCACACATCTGCGGTAATAGAAGTGCGTTCCAGAGGTGAATGTGTGACTCACTTGTTACCTTCTGTCAGAAGCCTCTCAACTCGTGGACCTGCCCGAGCGAGCTCCGTCACCGAGAGGGATTTCTAGAAACTGCCGCGTTGTGGAGACAACTTTCATACAGGAGCTACGGTTGGCTGAGCAGCTAATGAGCACTGTTTCGTTATTGTGACCCCCTCCCCCCCTCCACACCCTTCAGCTCTCAGATATCACGCTTCAAGCTACAGAGCATGGCCTTTCACATTGTACACGCCAAAACCTTAGATCAGTAGAAACGATTAACCCTAACACTGGTTATGAGATGAAGTTCATTTTCAAGAAGGAATCAAACTTTTCAAGTAGATTGGATCTAGATTAAATGTAAAGAGTGTGATTTAAGGCTCACATGTGAAGTTGGTAGAAATTGGGTGGCTATCCTCTAAATAAATGTTTGATAAATGCTAAAAGCCGCTCTACTACACTTTGTTAAAATTCCTTTTAAGACTGAATTACTGAAGCAAAATTGACAATTGAGCCAAATGTTTTGCACATCTTTTTAAAATGAACAACGTGGGTGTTTTGGGTCTTTTTTTATGTTTTCATACTGAGATGAAGAACCGGCACAGGAAAAGGAACAGATCCTCAAGATCCCTCCTCCCTTCAAAGAGCCGTTAATCCCATCTCTAGCCTGAATGCAAGTTTTCAGAGTCCAGGGCTCCACGTGGAACATGTCCCATCATGTTCCAAGGGGGACCCATGAAAACCCCCTCCATGATACCCCACCCCCACCCCCCAACACACACGCTTCCTAATCATTAAAAAGTGGTGCCAAAATGGAAAGATATCAAATGTGGTGCACAGTGCTGCAGTTAGGCATGTGGCCGACAGGTGCTGGCCCATATCACAACCTTTTACACTCGCCCCCCCCTTAATCTCCCATGACCATCGCCCCTGAGACACGGCGAGGCACGCGAAACACCTGTCCTCGTGTCTCTGGGTTCAATGACTCAGTCCCTGCTAAGACGCAGAATGAACAAGTGGCTTTTCTTTCCATTCCCCATCCCCCAACCTCCGATGGCTTGACATATGGTTCGAGGAGGACGAGGTATGAAGCAGGACTTTTGGAGCAGTTCTGTGGCAAGGCGTGTTGCCACATCGTGTCTTGTCTGCTGCGGACATGACTGTGTGCGATTGTGTTATGGCTGTGGTCAGCAGATGCTGTAGACTGTGGGGGGGGTTACTGAGGTCATGAACCTTTTCCTTTTTTTGTAAATGAAGAGTTGTCAGTGGTCTTGCAGTCTCATCTCTTGTCCTGCATCACTTCCATCCCGTTGCTTTCCGACGCCACTTTTTTTTTCCCATCTTTCCCATTAATCATAATTTCTCTTATTAGCGTGCTGCCACCATTCCTGAGTCACATGGATACTGAAAACTGACACCTCTGTGAAACTCCGACGAGGGATTGGAAAGGTGAATTAAGAGGAAGAGGAGGGGTTTCTAGATGTAAAGTTTAATGAGGCAGAGTGCTCCCTTAGAAACTCTCCTACAGGTGTCAGCTCTTCAGGGGAAGGGAAGAAGATGAAGCCCTTATAGCTGTTGTCTGTTTTCACACTCCTTGTTGCATCATGCACTGGAAGGTCATCTGTTTTAATGTATCGTGCAGAAATATTTAGCTGCTCTATGTGATTTTTCACATCAACTTACCACACGACCTTCACTAATGAAAACTACTCCCAACTGCTGCTCAAGGGTTTTGTGGTCGAGTCTTTTTGGAGTCTCCGCCTGCCATCCAGGGTGGCGTTACGCCAAGCATGCACCAACTGTCCATCAGCACACAACCAGCTGACCAACGATATTCCTCCTGTCATCCCCATTCCCCCTGCTGCTGTTTGGCACCTCTGTAGCCTCGGGACTCCCTCTTGTCTCCAAATTGCTTTTGTCTCAGTCTTTTTTTTTTGGTGATAAAAGCTGAATCCGCAGCTGACCTCCTTGTCGCTCTGCACCACCGAGATGATCCGCGGACGTCTTGTCTTCTCTTTCCTCCCCTCTTCATTTACACAAGACCGTGGTCGTTTGCTCTGAAGGCTCACATGTCCCGCAGAATTAATGTAGTCATTTGTGAGGGATGAATAAGAAAGCCAAAGCCTCTGTTTTACTTGTGACTGGTGTCTCATTTTGTGTTCAGATCTCTGCCTTTAATTATTTTTTTTCCTTTCCCGTTTAGTTTTGTTTGATAAAATAGTTGTGTAGAAGTTCATGTACAGTTCCACGGATTGGTTTGACTTTTCTTTTCCTGCTTTTACCAATTGTAGACCTGCATTTTAAATTTTCCAGTTTGTTTCTTTGCTCTCCCCTCTCTTTGTGAACACCAGTGACACAAAGCTGTAGGTAGAGCTTTGATCTTTACTGCTAACAATAATCACTTTTCACCTTTTTTGTGCAACAAATCTCTTGCTGCCAGCTGACCGACGCACCAGCAGAGGATCGGACGATGTGCCGGACTAAAGAGAGGCACTGCAGGAAAATCTCTGCCCACCCACCCCCTTCCTCCCCCCTCCCTCAGCCAGCTTTTCTACAAGGTGCCAGTGATGGCTTGAGAGTGCAGTGCAGTTTGCTGTGATAGACTGGAGTGTCTTATCTACTTATTTATTTTTTTCTTTTATGTGATATGAACTGAAGAGGGTTATACTGATTGTGGTGTGACTCTTTTCCTATTATGGCATGGTTTGGGGCTTGCAGTGGCAACTGGTGGGGGCAGGAAAAGAGGGGCAGAAGTTTGGTGCATGCTCTCATTTTTTTAGTTCTGACTTTATTCTGATCAGGAACAAAAGACTGAAATTTAGACCAGTTTAATCAGCACTAATGTGCAGCTGAAACAAAACCGTGTGATGTTTTGTTCTCGTCTTGGGTTGAGTTTCTCAAGATGTTCTGCTCCAAGTCTAATATTAAAGTTTAAGGAAATGTCACTCTTGATCTGAAACAACCTTGGTGTGTGTGTGGCTGTGTGTTGAGACAGGAAGGAATGAAGAAGAGATGGTTTCACTTTTGGATGACAATCTATGAGCTGAAGTTTCAATAATGAAGAAAAAAAGGTGTAAAAATGGATTGATCTAAAAAAACAATCTTTTTTCCTTTGTGGATGAAGTGACAAATACTGCACCCCCACACAGCCCTCATCAGCTACACCTGAGCCAGCCCACGAGGTTTGGCACAGCCCTGATGAGATCCCCAGCCACCATTAACCACACCCCACCTCCCCCCAGCCTTTACTATCACTTGTGAGAGTTATAAACTGAGAACTAAAATACTGCAACTTCTGCCCTCCCTTCATGCACTTCCCGTTTTTTTCATACGTGTGTGTGTGTGT
>JAVKLF010000110.1:17165691-17183020 GCA_034783495.1 Millerichthys robustus | reverse complement strand
GTGTGTGTGTGTGTGTGTGTGTGTGTGTGTGTGTGTGTGTGTGTGTGTGTGTGTGTGTGTGTGTGTGTGTGTTCAGAGGGCAAAGAACAGCAGCTGTTAAAACACTGATGATGCCTGAGCTTAAAAACCTGCCTGTAACGGCTGACTCCGTCTTTTTGCCCCCACCTCTCCACTTGTTCCCTCTCGTCTAACGCAGGAGGTCCCACCTAACAGGTTTGGTTGGTTTCCCTAACCGTCAGAGATGGAGGACTGAGTCACCGTTGCCTCCTCAGCTCTTTGCACACATGGTTCTTATTGTAAATATTTTATTATAAAAGTAACACCAATAAAGAGTCCCCTATGTGAGCGTCGTCCCCTACAGAGTTAATATTCTCAACACGCACACCGTCTATGTTTGTGCAGGTTTCTGAGGCGTCTCTGTCTGGTTGTCTGTGTGCAGGTTGGCCCAGCCTTACATCTACCCTCAAGCGTTCGTGCAGCCCAGCCTGGTGCTGCCCACTCAGGTTTCGGCGTCGGTCAGCGCCAGCCCGTACCTGGACTACAGCGCTGCCTACGCCCAGTACGCTCACGCCGCCTTCGAGCAGCAGTACCCGTACGCCGCCTCCCCTGCCAGCTTCCTGAACTACAGCTACGCCACCAGCCCCACTGCCACCGCCGGCCCGGCCGTCGCCGCCACGGCCCCCGCCACCGTGCACCCCACCCTCCCCTCCGCCACCGGCCAGGCCCCAGCCTTCCTGCACTACGCCCCGCAGCAGCACATCCAACCTGAGCGCATGCAGTGAGACAGGGCAGCGTGGACGAGGAGGAGTTCAGGGAGTAATGATTGCAGACTTTTGAACAGAGGATGGTGAAACTCCCTGCAAAGTTACACTGCTGTTATCAGCTGCAGATTTCAGGGAAAAAAAGTAAGAGGGTGGGGGGGAGGGGCATTATTGCACTATACTATCAGTGTGGGCTTTTTGCTCATTAGGAAATGGGGTGGGAGGACTGATGGGAAGCTAAACAGCAGATGTGGTCGCTTCCAAGGGCTTCCAGAAGATGACACTTCACTTTTATTATCAATATTTTTAATTTTATTATCGTATTAATGTCCTTGTCATTGTTTGTTACACAATTATTATCTATGTTAGCATGTTTTTGACTCAGTCAGAGGAGGTTGCGCATGTCCATGGTACATAACTTACCTGCTGGTCTAAAGGATCTGATGGACCCTGCTGTGGGATGGTGGGGCTCATCAGTCGTTGTAGTTTGGTTCGTGACTGTGGAGGAAATCGTAAGTACATCTGTTTGTCTTCACCCTGATGCAGAGCTCTGCCTCCTAAATAAACCTCCAGCATTCAGCTCTACCAAGAAATGGGAGGAGAAATTTCACTTATAGGCCAAAACGAAATATTTTCATTAGAGACTGTTGGAGTTTAAGGACTGCACACTTTTTTTATTTGTAAAACTCAAGAGGCCTTAATAAAGTTGGGTATAGAGAGCAGTTTTTCACAGTCCCGTTGATGTGACTGATCCGGGGCTTTAAGGTCATATAAATGATCAGAAGCAGTTCGGGGGAACCAGGAGCTTTTGTACATCGATGTTTGAAAGGTTTCTCACACTGAGCTGAACACCAGTGTTTTTTTTTTTTGTTTGTTTTGTTTTTCGTTTCACTGAGATTGTCAAAAACTGTCGCCCGCAAAAGAACATCTGTGTACAGCTCCTGAAGATGTCAAAAGTACATTTTCAATATTTATATGTAGGTATTTATAAAAGGTACTAGTTAAAATGGCTTTTTGTTGTTTTCGTGACTGTTGTCATGGCAGTAACGTATTTTAACTTGCGGAGTCAAAGCTGCAGATACACCAGTTTTTTTTTTTTTTTAGTTTTTTTTAATCTCTCCTCACCAGTCGATGGATTTTGGCAATATGCTCATTAGCATATCTTTGACTGGATTCATTGAATTGTCTTCTTTCATTAAAATGTCTTTTACAGTCTTCAAACAAGCCATACAAATAAAAATTTGTACATAAAGCAGCCTCCTGGTGTTTGTGTTTTCTCTGTTTGAACTGTTCAGTCACTGTTTGGAGCGACGTCACTGAGGATGCTGTAAAAAAAAATAAAATAACCCGAGAGGTTACAGGGTGCAGTTGTGTATTCGCTGCTTATCAAGGCTGTGTGATCCACCATATGGATGGGGGGGACTTTTTATCAAGCCACAACACCACCACCTGCCAGGGGAGCTGGGAGTTCCCTCAGGCTTCATGTGACTTCTTTTTCTCCTACTGAGACTTTAGTTTACAGAAAGGAAAATAAGAATATCTGGTTTTAAGCCACATTGCTCAAAGCTTTAAGAAGCATTGTTTTTGTTAATCGTCTGCTAAACAAGCTTCGCTGGCTGAGTTTCCCAGCAGTGTTTTCACATGCTTGTGCTTACATCAGCTTCTTTACATGTCGCTTCTAAACTCCTCTTCAGGCCACGAGAAGACAAAGCAGGCAAGGTTACAAGAAACAAAAACACATCCGTTATCCTTTTGTCCTCTTCTGCACTGTAATTCGACAATCCAGTGATGATTTACAGTACAGCCCCGAGTTGAAGAGCTGATCCTCTGCTGCTTTTGGTTGGATTGCGTTTCTTTAGGACTTTAATTAAACCACTTACTTTCCATCTAATTATTTGAACACACTGCCCTTTAACCCATCTGCTCAGGGAGTTTCAGTTCATAGACTTGTTTATATTCTGACCTGGAGCCAGGATTTTCTGTCCTGTACTCCTGTTTGTTTAAAATGATATTTCTCCTTTTTGTGGGGCTTTGTAGAACAGTTGGGAACAAGTAATGTGTTGTTTAAACTGTTGTCTCTCTGAAAGCAACATATCTCACAATTCACTGCACGTATTTTATGAAAAGCTTCCAGGATGTTTGAAGCAAACACAAATAACCGCCATAACCAGCTGAATTTAGAAAACAGAAAAATAGTTGTAATACATTTTACATAATGTGTATGGTGTCGGTGCTGTTCATTGCAAAGTCTTTGCTTAAAACCTCAGCTTTAACTGTCAACACTGTTTGCTGTTAGCTAAATATCTCATGAACCACTGGACAGATTTTAATGAGATTTTCTTAAAACTTTGTCAGGAAATGTGGTGAGTGATATGTATTCCTTCAAAGAATGCCTGACCAATATTTCAACTAAATTTAGCACATAAAGTAAGGCAATTTGTGTTTGTTAGATCATTTCTTTTTTGGCAATAAATCTTATACTGTTGAAAAGTCTATTAATTTTCTTTTTTATAAATGGTGCCACATTTGTAAGGAGCATGCATCTGAACTGTAGAGCTGAGTTTGTGGGTTATGCACGAGAAAAAATTTCCAAATCTTCTCTGTCATTGCTAAATAGCTTATTTTGACACTATTGATACCTGTTTTGAGCTTCTGGTACCAAGTAGCAAAACATTACAACTATGAATAACCTAACAAACACAAGCTTACTTACTTTAGTGATTATATATGTGTGTGTGTAAATTTTGTCTGTGAATGAAGGTCCACCTGATCAGCCTCAGTGGTGTTTTAAAGTAAATACTGGCACCAGTCTGCAGACGTGTTTACAGTAACAACACCACGATGACCCGGGTGATATTTGACCACATTTCTGTGACTTTGAGCAGCTCCTTTCGGAGCGACAGCTGCATCATGCTTTCAGTCTAACAGGTTCGGAGGAGGACAAGGTTGACTCGTTGAGGGAAGCCATGTTTTGAGTCGGGACATGTTAGAAGATGCCAACACATAGCTGAATCGTGTCAAGTTTGGGTTTTTTTTGGTACTCAGCAGAATGGATGTGTCTGCTGTTGCTGTGTTTACTGGATGTGACTGAAGCGAGGCTGCTCCGGCCAGCCTCCCTCCTCCTCCTCCTCCACACATTGTCACTGTTTGTCTCCCGCTATCTCAGCCAGTTCTCTCTGCTTGTGATCTCACTCACACATTTGTTTACTTCTTCTATTTCTCATTTGGGGCATTTTTCTCCCCAACATCCAACATGCCCCCCCTCCCCCCGATGCTTCTCCTCACTCATCATCCTGGTTCTCCTCACGAGCCTCTGTTTCTCTCTGTTTGGCGATCTGTTTTGTTTTTCTCCTCTCCTTGTTGAATCACAGGACAGAAACAGAACCGGGTGTCAGCTTGATGAACGAGGTCACGCAGGCCCAGCAGACCGTGTTTGTGCTGAGTCACCATAAGGTCTCTCTTTTCTCTCTCTCTCTCTCTCCCCTCCCCTGCTTCACTTTCACATGCACATACAAAGTAGACCTAGTCAAATCTCACTGCCTGCACACTTCTCACTCTGTCGTGTAACTCTGACGTCCACAGAACCGTCAAGGAGAGAGGCCCTTCTTATCACACCACAGCTTTAATTTAATCAAAACCTGGTGAGGATAAGCTCCTGTTTTTACTGTCACAGACGCTTGCATCATAAAAAAAAAATGTTGCGTGAAGACAGTCAGAGCGCACTGATCCAGCCTCTCATTGACAGCCATTACATCTGACTTCTGAATTTTCTCTTCAACTCTAGAAGTCTTTAACCTTTTATATCCCCTACATGAACAGGGTAGATATAAAACCTGGCATGTGATGACCAGACAGCAGTCCTGGGTCAAATGTTTTCACCCGCTGAGAGGTCTGAGGCAGGTCAGTTCAGCATATGAACTCTTCTACTACAAAGTTATGCTGTTGTCACAGATTCAGTCTGTAGTTTAACATTGTCCTGTTGAACGATCCAAAGCCTTCCCAGAACAAAGACTGTCTGAATAGATGCATATGTAGTTTTAAAACTTGTATATACTTTTCTGTCCTGATGGTGCCACTCCAGATGCGTAAGAGGTTTGTACCATAGGCACTCATGCACCCCCATACCATTAGAGAAGCAGGCTTTTAAACAGTATTCTGATATTGTTCCTATATTTTGATGCACTTTTTGTGAAAACTGGTGAACCTCTATCTATCTGTACTTCTCGGAAATTCAGCCTCTTTAAAATGATCTTTTTATAATCAGTTCTCTTGCTGACCTGGTTCAAATAAACCTAATTAGCTGAGAAATACACCTCCAGCTGTTTCTTATTTGCACCACTTACTTCTGCAGCCTTTCATTGCCCCTGTTTTCACTTTTTATGATATGCTGCTGCCGTCAAATGCAAAATTACCTAATTTTGAGAATAAATGCTACAATATTTTAGTTAAAACATTTGAAATGTTTAATATTTTCCTTTGTGAATTAAATATGGGTTTATGGGATTTGCAAACCATTGTGTTGTGTACAGATTTTTGTTTGTTTGTTTGTTTTGTTGTTGTTTGTTTTGTTATTTCACACATCTCAACTATTGTATTTAAGTCCAAAATTATTGTAAGATTTTATATAAATTTTATTATATATATATATATATATATATATAATATATGGGCAGTCATGTTACCTGATGCAAATCTTCTATATTACATTTCACCCAGAACTCAGGCCAGGCTTGTTCCACCTGACTGCTAAGAGCGTCCCATGTCTGAGAGGATCATCAGAGTCCAGCCCAACCTGGGCCAGTCAGGGTCTGGGGAGTGTTACTGCTGCAGCTTCAGATAAGCCTCACACTATATTTATCCTGCCCCTCATTAGAAACCCATTGCATGCTTTCTCTCATGTGGCCTTTTTGAGCACCAAAATCTCTTTCAGATAACGTGGGCAGCGGGTCTGGACAGAATCAGGATCCATTCAGACATAGAGACCGATGGCAAGTATAAGGCCACGGAACAGAAAGTGGTTTTCAGAGCAGAGTGGTTTGCACTTAAACACTCAATAGAGCAGTCAGAAGATGTAAGACGGTTTCATTTGAGGGAAGGGCAATGAGGCAGGCTGCATACGGGTTAGTTTATAGTAACACTGCCTGTGTGTCAAACCTAAAGTTGTACAGAGAAGTGAGACAAATGAGATTAACTGAGAGCAATATTCACCGAGAGATGCCTCAAGAACTTTCTGTAAAGGAAGATGACAACAAATACAGACAAAATAAACATTTTCAAATAGTTTCTGCATTAAGGGATGCTGCAATCCTGAAAAGACAAAGAAAAAAAACCAGTTCTGAAAGCTTTCAAGACCTTCTAACAATGTGTTCAGTGGAAATATTCTGGTTCAACAGGAAAAAAAACAGATGCATACCAGAGATTCAACCAACAGACTCTTTTTTTTTTATCTTTAGACTTTTAGGCCAGCAAAGGCTGAGTGGGGATATTTGTTTTTACATCTATGAACAAATACCCCCCAAAATCAAGTTTTTCAAAAGTAAATCTGAAAAGATCTAATGTCAATAAGTTAAAGGCCTAGTATTCCTTGAAGAATGTGTATTGTCCTTCTCTTATCACATCAGAGTTTTAAATCAGACTCTTATGTTGAGAAATTAATATTATAGCTAGTTTTGATCAAAACTTGCAAAAAATATATCATGCTCCTTCTTATGCAATATTGTTAGAACTCTAAAAGAAGAAGAGGACGTTCAGAGGGTGAGTTATGAGATCAAGCAGGGAAAAGAGAACATCGTGTGTGCTTCATGTGTTGATGAGGTCCGTACATGTTTCTAAAACGTGTTGCTGGCCTTCAGTTCAAAGCGAGAACATTAACTCCCTGGTTTAAAACATGCTTCACATGCATCCTAAACAACAAAAAGTCAACGAAGTGTTTCTCGACAGTAAAAGCTGATACCTGGCAGCGTACAGGGTGCTCTGCTGGAAGAAGTCCAGCTCGAGCTGTAGACACAGGGATGTGACAAAGCCTCAAATATCTGTGGATCCGTGTGAGTTTTAACGACCCTGAATCCAACAGCAGGTCCGTAACCTAGCAGCCACTGTTCGCCGGCCCCGCATGCCACACGCGCCCCTCCAGCTCCTGCTGGAGCGAGGCCGGTGATGACGAGAGGAGATCAGCTCAAACAGGTTCCTCGGGCAAAACGGGACTACAGAATATAAACAACTGGAAACAAACCAACTGTGATGGAAGTCACTAGGTTTGTGTGTGTGTGTGTGTGTGTGTGGATTTTAGTGTAGGTATCAAACAAGAAGCATGTGTGTGTTTCTACTTCACATACCCCACCACTTATCTAACCCCCCACCCCACCACCACCACCACCGCCGCCTCTGTACCGTGATCTGAAGACATCTTACTCGAGCTGAGTCGAGAGCTGCTGAAACCTTCTGCCACCCTGCAGCACCCACAAGCCAACAGCACACCTCCCAACCCCACAGCCACTTTCAGCCTCGCATCCTTCTCTGCTGTGTTGTTCACACACCAGTCTGGCAGCTCCTCCCCCCACACACACACGCGCACACACAAACATGAAAAAAAACTCTGTGAATTTTTTTTTTGTCATTTTGCATGTGAGTAAATCTACAAAAAAGTTGACCTTTAGCCACAACGTGTCAGAACACTTGTTTTCCTCGTGTGTGTTTGTGTGTTTGGGTGAGTGTGTGTGTTTATGTTTTTGGGTGAGTGTGTGTGTTTGCGGTTCACTAATGTAAACCCTTTGTGCATTTATTCAAGCTTCTCAACGTCAAGCTTCATTTTTTGCGCACTAGCTCCCAACCAGTCTTATATAAACAGCAAAATGATACTTGAGTGAAAGTACAAGTACATTTTAAAAATTACCTCGCTAAAAGTTAAAGTCTCCTCTAAGAACATTACTTGAGTAAAAGTCTAGAAGTATCTGACATTTACTGAATTTGCCCTACATCAACATTTTAGTGTCCTGGTTCCACAAACACTCTTAACTAGTAGCACTGTTTTGCCTCTTTTGGTCAAATAGTTGGAACAGAAGTCATTCTAGTTAGCAGTTTTGCTGCACTAGCAGCTTAGTTGATCTTTAAAATCTCTGATGAAGGATTGAACCAAATTAGTCTACGACTGTGTCGTACAAGTTAACTTGATGTTTAAGGATTTTGAGGCGTCTTTGTTAATTTGTACAACATAGTTGTTGAACACTTTGGTCCAGTTGGTCACTAATGTATTAAAAAGCACAATATTTGGGACCTTTGTGCTACAACTGTGACACTCTGTTCCAACTACATGAGCTAAAGTGCAGCTATATTAGCAAACAAAAATGTTCCAAGTGTTTGTTGAACAAATGTGTGATCGCAAACCAGTGGGAGCAAATAAAGCTTGATGTGAAGAGTGTTGAATAAATACACAAAGGTTTTGCCTTAGATCACAGTACTTTCGGCACTGAACTGTAGTCGATTCTGCGCCATATTTCCTTATCTGTGACCAACATGCTGCAGCGCCTCCACCTCGACCACAAGCTCAGCTGCTGCTGCTGCTGGAGGACAAACAGAGGAGGCCGGGTGAGGAGGAAAGAGACGGGCGTTGAGGTTAACGACAGCAGGAGCAGAAAATAAAAGAGACACAGAGGGGCCCAGCGCCTGACAGCAACTGACAGCTGAGCTTCCTCTCCCTCAGAGGGGATTTCATGATCACACACACACACACACACACACTGACACACAAATTCAACCCACATCTTTTTTTCTTTAAACTAAATGCCCAAGTTCAATTCCATAACAAGTTAGACTCCTTTGAAGCTTGTAGTAAGAAGATGAGTTTTTACAGAACCCCTTGTTTCTAAATGTGATGTCACACTTAGAGACGCAGGTTTAGCTCAAGAAACCAAACCAGGCTTTATTGAAGAATTTATGTGCATGCTCAGCATTTGTCCACATGCGCCTCAGTGTGTGGTCAAACCAGCAGGGGACGGTGAGCAACAGGTGGCAAAGAAGATTTAAAGGCACAGATTGAACATTTTTCATTTCTACTCTTTGACTCCTGGACCTTTGCTGTCGCTGCTGGCAAACGAGGACAGCTGTGAAAATGACATCCTTTCAGCTTTACACAGATGCCGACAGGCATTTGATTTTTTTAAATGCACATTTGGTTTCTGTGTCCAGTATAGATGTTGGTTTGCAGACTGTTTAAATCAGAACATATTGTTGTTAATCAGAAAGATAAGATGAGTATTCACTGCTGACAACAGCAACAACTGACTGATCAGTTCCAGTCTATTCTGAAAGAGACTATCCCTTTTATAATTTAGTCACGCAACTTTTTAACTCTAGGTATTATATTTTAAGTAGGTAATAGAAAAGGTTTTTATCAAAATGTCATGTTAAGATGTGCATAATTATTTAGGTTAAAGGGAACAGAAATAGAAAATGTTCTCAATCTCAAGCAACATAACCACACCCAGCGTGTGTGTTGAGAATGACTCAGCTACTAGCACACAAAATTGTTGCTCAATATCAATAAAACTGATCTAGAGTCATTTTTGTGCTGTTTAAGGTCAATTAGCAGAGGTAGTCATCGTGAATTAGACTGAGTCCAGAAGTTAATAAATTATTGATGTCTATTTATGGATAGTTTTTAGGGCGATTTATTCAAATAAAACCAGAGGTTCATTAGATATTTTGTGAACTATCAAGTTGACTAAACAAGTTGAGTCCTTGATATCAAAAGAAAGAAAAACCCAGGAAGCAGACGCAGAAAAAAATCAGTTTAAAACCAGAGAGAGAACCCTGGTGTTCCTCAGTATCTCTGTTCTTGAATGGCAAGGTTTTGTTGTTTTTTTATTCAGATGTGCAACAATTCAATAATGTGATCAAAAAACAAACAAAAAAATGTAAATGAAAGAGAGGAGCCGATTCTGGACCATTAATAACTGTGATTTACTTGATGTTAGGCGCCAGCAGGGTGGGGGAAAGATACTGCTGTCAGAGCCGTGGCCGGGCGTCTTCACATAAAAAAGGACAATTAATGAATTCAGAGCCATACTTGTGGTCTTGTGGCAGTGGGACATGTCAATGGTGACCAGGTAATGACCTGCCTTTAATCCCAGTAATCCCACTGGGATTTTAGAAGCCCCTCTGAACCATGTTTTATACCATGTGCTCTGGTGAGGAGGGTCACATGACTTCATCTGACTCCTGCATCATCAAAAGTACCCTGAACAGGTCAGATCAGAAAATGACTGACATTTGTGGCATGAAAACAAAAAATAAACTACAAGAACAGAGTAAACACTGGGAGCTCAATGGCCGCTGAAATTTGTCGAAGAAGCACAAACTGAGTTGTTCAAGCTAAAGGAAGCAGAATACTAGCTAAAAGCTAATCATTGCAAAAATAACAAAAGAAACTAGAAACTAAAAGCAACAAAAAATGACTGAAAACAAAAAGTAGCAAAATACTCAGGAAGACCTATTCTATTTCTCTTTTACAGACCCAAGTGTTGAATCGGTCTACATACATAAGAGATAAAACTTCCCCAACTTCTGAGCTAACTCCTGGGAGCAACAGTTAGGCACCAACTGTGAGTGCGAGCCAAATAGGGGCATTATTTGGAAAGAGTTTGTGTTGATATAAACTAAAATATAAAATCCATCCTCCTCAGATATTTCTGGACAGAAGTTTGTCTGAATTCACTTTTATACTAATCTTTGCTCAGGAACATCCCCCCAGTCACTCATTTCTCCCATCATTTCTTTCTCTTTTTTTTATTTTTTATGAAGGTTTCTTCAGACCTCTCCTATTTTAGTATGTTCCACCAAACATGATTTGCCCCCTTCTGTTGAGGAAAAAATAAAAAGACTCACCCCCCTCCAGAAAACCTCATAAAACCATGTGTTTGTGTGCGCTAGTGTGTGTTTCCATGCGGTAACAGTTTGCGTTCCCAGTCCTGGAGGGAGTGATCAGAGCTCAGCTCATGGAGGAAGATAGTCCGGCCGGATTCACCAGCAGCTCTTTATAAGGAGAAGAGGAAAAAGGCCCTGCTGTCTCTATATTTAGACTAACTTTATTGGGCCTCTTGTCTTCACTTTACCCCTCTCTCCTTGTGTGCTCTGCTGTTACTAATCTTTCACCAGAGCCTAGTGGGAGGACACCTCCCCCCCCCCCCCATCCCATCACTCTGAGGGGAGAGGGAGTCGGATAATGATTTTTGGTGATAATGACACTGGAGAGAAAACAATGAGAGACGGTGGGAGAGCAACAGAGAAGGGGTTCTCTTTCTTCTTTTTGGTCCAAAAGGATCCAGTTTGGAGAGAATCTTTGCAGGTTTCTATTTTCTGTCCATGAGACAAGCTGCACTCTGATCCCAAACAAAAAATGCATTTATTCCAAATCCTATTCACTTTATGGTGAGGCTGAACTGGCTAAAAGCAGATATACAAACCCAGGCAAAAGATAAAAGGTCTCAGATTCCCTGTAATTATCTGCCAAAGAAAAAATGCAATATTTCTGCATTTTTGAGTGTGTGAGCACATCTGTTGTTTTAGTAAAATATCTCATGAATAAAACTGTCAGAGAATAATCATTGGATGTACAACTGAAAAACCTAACCCTTGACTTGAACAAACACTGAAATGGTATGTTGCTGTGTGTCTTTCGCACTAACTAATTTAAAATGATTTGACAGTTGTTTTAAGCCGGCTGCCCTTCCTGACAACCTGGGCTTCAATCTGCTGCCTCAGCACAGACCACCGAGCTGCCACTGCCCACAAAAAGGACTATAACATGGTCCAATTTACTGATACATAGCTTAAAGCTCATATGGTCGTAGCTGAAAGTCATCCTCACATACTCCCAAGTGCTAACATTTCTGGCAAGAGCTTGTAATCCGAGTTCACACATAGCTTTCTTTAAGGTTTGACCAAAACAGCTCTAATATGTCTCATTTTAAGATTATCTTAATTTTAAACTTTGATACAAAAGGTGCTGGGTGATATGAATGCCAGGCTTTTAATTCTGTTGTACGTTGCTTACAATATACCAGAATGATTTTGATCAACAGTTTTTTTGGACTTTCTGAAGATCTTTTAAAGTTTTCCTTTGGATTTTGGCTGCTTTTTTGCTCTTCGGTTCAATCGTTGAATTGCACATATTTTTAGGGTGGGCTTAAAAAAACTGAGGGAGGTAAACAAGTGGAGGGCTAAAAAAAACTACTTTTAGCAGATGAGATCTGAAAGCCTTGTCTTGATGAGAAAACTATTTTTTCAACAATCAGACATTTGACTTGAGATTATCAGGTCTCAGGTGGTCACCTCCTGAGTGTCAGGTTCGTAGTTAATAAATAAGTTTAGATCGTAAGATACTATTTTGTGCCAAGCTGTGTATTTTTTTAATAGAGTCAACTGAAGAGTAGATCAAATCAAACAATAGATCGAATTTTGGAGCTTTTTGTTGCCTGAGGGATTCAAAAGGTCAAAGTAAATTGGTTAAAAAAATACTTCTTTTGAAGATGATGGAATATTGGACTAAAAATGAGTGAAAAGCAGCCAAAGTTCAAAGAAATTTTTTTTTGACAGAGCTTTACATAGAACAAAGATTTCTTGATCGCTAAATCATCATTTAAAAGAAGAAAAAAAAACCCTGTCTGCCTGACATGAAGGGTGATCATTTGTACAGAACTGTAGACTTCTGGCTGCTACCAGGCCTCCTCTTCCAAACGTAGCAGGTTTTTTTTTTTTTACCTCTGCTGTCAAACTCTAATCAAACACTGATATAAATTTATCTCTTTCAATGGTTCTGTCTGCTCCAACACATTTAGCAGCACTGCAGCTCTTCAGAATCATATCAGCTGTAAACAGGTTGCCACACACATACTGACTATTTATATTCAAATTTATCTGTCTAACAAAATATCTCATGACTTGCTGAACAGATTCAAATTAAATTTCTGGAAAATAATATTTGGTATGTCTACATATAATTAACTTGGAGACAACACAATTGAAGATGGCTGCTGCAGCCAACTGACTTTAGCAAACACAAAAGTGGCAACAGTTCAGTCAGTTTTACAGACACTGAGCTAAACTTGAGCATGGATGTAGCTAAAAGTCTTTTCAACATATACCCTAAGTGTTACTCATTGTGAAAGATTTGTGCTAAAAATGTTAGCATTAACTCTTGGAGTCAACTCTGGTTGTCTGTTAGCTAAATATCTCTTGAACCACTGGATGGGTTTCAATGAAAGTCTCATAGTGTAATCACTGGATGAACACCTACAACTAAATATCCCAATTTAAGATGCCCACCTCAACTAACTGACTGTAGCCAACTTAAAAATAGCTGTATCGCAGTCAATGCTATAGTTATAGAGCTGAACTTTAACACGGTAGTAGCTATTAGTCATTCAAGGCACATACTCTGACTGTGACATTCACATGTGATCGGTTGTGAAGCCTGAACCCAGAGAAACCAACATGTTTTGCCAAACTTTCTGATTAACTGCCTTTTTTAAATGACCATCTTTCTCATCACAGCTTTTAAGTTGGCGAGGTTTTTTTGCTAACCAGTCAGATGCATTCCGTTTGTGCAAATAATAAAGAACGCTCTTATTAATCACAGTTAAAACTCATCTGACTCAAACTCTAGCTTCAGACTTTAGATTGAGTCTGACTGAAGTGGACAGGCTGGATGAAGAGCCCGGGTCTCCCTGAGTCTACCTCAGCAGTGAGAGGAGCTCATGCAGGAGGAGCTGGTTGACACAGAAGAAGCTGATTTGCATGTGATCTGCCAATTTCAGGAGCGGCACAAGAAAAGCCTCAACTGCCATGCAAATGGGAATCAAATCGAATTCAAAACAGATCAAGTTTAAGGCTGGGTCAAAAATAAAAAAAGAAAAGAAGCCAGAGCATTCGTGTGTGTTGGAGCGAACTGTGTCCATATTTTACCGTTTGTCTATGGATGTGTTTCTGACTTGTCCAGATTTACCACAACAGCAGCAACAGGACCTCGGGGGAAGGACAAGCAGTGATGTCAGAGGAGGTGGGGGCATCTCTGAAGACAATAGTTCAGTGTGCAGGGTAAGAGCCCAGGCGTGGTCTGGTCGGACAGAGGCTCTTCTCACAGGAGGTCTCAGCAGCTGTCTCAACCTCTGTCTACATCTCTGATACATGCACCATCTCAGCTCAGCCATGAAAGCTGAACACATTTGTGTTAAATCCTTGTGTTTTGGTTCCCGGCTGTGTGTGTGTGCGTGTGTGTTTGTGCATGTGTGTTTATTTGTGCACCAGCCGCTGTCTCCAGGCTCTCAAGAATGCAGAGGCAGAGGTGGAGTAGGAGAACCACAGAGAAAGGAACATGGTTCATAAACAGTGGTGAAAACAAAGACGCAATGGAAAGACACCCCCCCCCCCCCATTCTGATACAAACTGATAGGAGCCCAGATAAGTGTGCACATGTCCGTATACACACTCTCTTCTCACACAAAAGCACTTTATTTACACTTCATTTGTGTGACATGGAGCCTCCATCCTGGGCTTTGAGAGCCATGACAGAGAGGAGCGAAGAAGCTCACAGTCGAGCTGAATTTCACACGAGGACCCGAGGCTGAACTCGGAGCTTCGCGGGTCCCCAGGAGTCTCAGTCTCAGGGATTTACCCACCTGGGCTTGTGAAAAAGGAAGCATGGCCAACCCTCAAATGAAAAAGAAAAAAAAAACATTTCAGTATGGGTTATACAAACAGATGATGAGCATCATTAAGCATGTATGAGCAGTGTGTCAACACAAAACCCACCTGCCCTTCAGTTTAGGTCCAATGACAACAAGCACAACAAAAGCCCTGAACGATACACCCAGCCTCGAGGGGCCGCCACAGCCGCCTATTCAGCCTCTCCTTCACCTGGCCTGCGTGTTATTAAAAGCTTTCATCCAGACGAGCATTATGATTTGCATAGAGGAACACCAGGGTGGTTTTACATGAAGGCTGGGCCTTTGTTGAAGCCTCCAAAACTCAGGGACACCAAACAGCTGTTCTTTTTTGTTAAAAAAAAAAAAAAAAAAAAAACCTCTGGATCATTTTTCTGCACCATTCAGCCTGTTTCCACTATGAGGTCTTGTGATTCACATACATGTCATAGACATGCAAATAAGGAGATAGAGTTTTGTTGGGGGAGGGGGTTAATGAATGCTTGTGAAAATCCCAAAATCCAGCCAAATTGTGCGCCAACAACACGCTCCTGAAAGAAACCCTCCATTCCGTTTAACACGCAAACAGGCGGAGAGGCTGTGGCCCAAAGGCACAAAATCTTCTGAACCGATGCAGCAACAAATCCAGGATGACGTTTCTAGAGAGATGTGACCTGATGTCTGCTTGTTGCTGTGAAATCAGCAACACAGAGGCTTAGTTTAGATCTTTTGAAGTGAGGGTTCTGTGAAAAAGTAAGTATCTCACCTGCTGTAGATAGGCCTTTGGATGACCTTGGATAAAATAACCGATGTGATACGGATTTATGTGAGCAGCATTTTATAAATCTTGTCATCACGATCAACTCTGCACTTCACAATTATTCACAGAATTAATTATTTTTAATAAGTGTAATTAGAAGCAGCTGTACAATTTAAGCTTTGATTTGGTTTTCTTCCCAGAGTTTGTCAGTTTATCATAAGTTTTGTCACCACTTTAGTCAGGCAGTTAAGGTTTTGTATTCATATTTCCAGTAATTGCTACCTAGTTACTTTTTCAGACTCTACCAATTTACATCTGTAGTTCATCTGCTCTTTAACCCACCTGTTCTCAATCATTCATTATCCAGCCCAGTGTCTATAAGCTCTGTTATTCTCTGTCAGATTCTCCTCATTCCCACATGTCCTACTCAGAGTTTCTTATGAAGTTCATGTTACTAAGCATGTTTCAGGTGACATACCCATACCTGCAGTTTTCACTCTACAACTATTATAAAAGTTATTTCAAGACAACAGCAACCACTTTTGATTCTTAATGTGCTCTGACTAGTTAGCTCATCAGTTCAGTCAGAATTAAGGTTTGTTCCATTTCTATGTGAAAATTGGAATTTCCCCGAGTCAACATTGAAACAATAGATTAAATGGGATGCTTCCTGAAATTTAATGTTCCACTCTGAAAGTTCGAGATTACTGATTATTATCATAAACCAGGAGTGACGTTACTGGTTAGCAGCCGAGGGGAACAACTCGATTATCAATAAGTGATTTTATTTACAGGTGCTGTGGGGGAAATACTGGATCTGTTGAGAGGAAGAGAGGAGCTGCAGGGTTAGTGGTGATCTCAGGAGGGAACAGGTAAGATACTGCACAGGTACGTAAATCAGCTTAGTGTCCAGAGGTACCAGGGTGTGGGACAGGTGTGCAGCGTACCAGGGTGAAGACACAGGTAATGGTTGATTCCAGGGCACAGGCAAGCTGCCACAGACCAGAGGTAATTCTTCAAATCCAAAAAAGAGGGACATGAGACAAGACAGGTAAGCAACACAAAGTAATTTCATAAGAGACAGTGGCCTGAACATTTACCAACCAGCAGGTTTTGTTCCAGTGTGTGATCTGTGGAGAGGTGAAGCCTTATAAAGCCCCAAGAGTCATCAGTGAGAACGTGGAGCAGCTGGGCCTCATTCAGCTGCCGACCAACCAGGTGAGTACATGGTCAGAGAGTGAGATACCGACAATGACTTTGACTCAAATAAAAAAAAACGGCCACCTCATGCACGAAAAGTGCTAAAACCTGCAGAGCAAACTATTTCTTTTTCCTTTTTTCTCAGTTTGTATTTCATTAACTCTTCTACACAACTACTGCTGCACTGCTTTTATAAGAAACATGTTGTCATCATGTTTGAATGCAGAAAAATCCATTATTCTTGGCTTGTATCACTAATAATAATTAGCCTATGGTCCCTGAGCACACTAGATATCAAATCACAACAGTTTTTAAACTTGTGACTGAAACACGGTTGAAGTAGATGTTATGTCATTCCCAGATCCAAGAGCCAGCTCCTAAAATAAATCAGATTTGGATTTAAAAACCTCTGAACTGATGTCAAAGAGCTACCTACAACAAGCACAATATTAATTGTTCATAAACATTACACATAACTCTCGCTTTGAGATGTATTTAATAATTGTAATACTTTTTTTTAAACAAAAGATGAGCCTACAACAAGTGAAAATAGTAAAATCAGAGAAAAGCGTGAGCCATGTGACAAACTCTTCAGCTTTGCTGGGTGCTTGTTCGCCCACTTTTCAGTCCAGTCAAGTGTTGCAGGGCAGTTGTTGCTGTGACCATGGGACTACTTGGTCCATACTCAGTGGTTCTGACAGTTGCTGGTTGTGAAGCGGTGCTGGGCCCCAACAAGCTGATCTGAGTGACCCCTGAGGCACAGCTGCTCTCTGGGAGACAGTCGGCTGTTTTATCCTCAGATCAAAATCACTCAGAGTTTATCTTCAAGTGAGCACTGGACACACACACACACACACACACACACACACACACACACACACACACACACACACACACACACACACACACAC
>JAVKLF010000110.1:17145623-17165591 GCA_034783495.1 Millerichthys robustus | reverse complement strand
ACACACACACACACACACACACACACACACACACACACACACACACACACACACACACACACACACACACTGTGCCAGGGTTTAATGTCAGCCATTAACTCAAGAGTTGGGACTGTTCTGCCCACTTGGTCGGTAAAAAGGGCGATGTGTGCCATCAAGTGGTAAGGGGGAGGAATTATTTTATTTATTTATGTATTTACCTCAAAAGTTTTTTCTAGGAAATAAGAAAAATGAAAAGCAACATCAACCTTTTAGGATTATGTATTTATATATATTAAAAAAGCTTCAACAGCTATTTTCTTAGTGTCCACAAGTTCAATGTTAATAACTAGTGTTGTCAGATGTTTAAATACACCACAATGCATACGAAAGTCATATCATAATTTATATGTAAATCATGATTATACATGTTTGATTTTTAAAAGCAAGAGTTGAACACTGAAGCTTACATTTACCGTAGATTTTCTTTAACCCACCCACACCTAATCCTTTAATAGATGGGGCTAAGGGTTCTAGAAAGTTTTTAAATTCAGGTCATCATATTTTGTTAGTGATACAGACTGACTGCAGCTGATAGCTTCTCTTTGGCAGCATAAACATTTGTTTTGATTGATTTGACAGCACTCAATGTATTGACCAAGAAAAAGAAAATTAAAAAAAAGAAATTATTCAGGATGTTCAGGAGTCTGTCCTGCCCACATGGACATGCCAAATGTCTTCTGGCATCATAAGATAAAGACTGAACTGTTTGACCACAATAAAAAGATGTTTGGAGGAATCAAAATAAGGGAAACTTAAGAACATGGAACCAACTCTTAAGGATGGTGGTAAAATAAATTCTGTCTTCAAATACTTCAGCTTTCCCTCCAATCCACAATTAGATTAAATTTGGGAGTTTCAACAGGTCAGTGCACACAAACACACATCATTTTAAACTGCTAACAATAAGTTTCAGGAATTGTCTTCCCAAAGCACTGATCTCAACTCTTAAAAATTTGCCTAAAAGCCAGATTTGTGCCACAAAACCAATCACTTTAAATTAACTTTGACTCTGTTTTGAAGCATGGTCAAATATCCATCCACAAGTTTTTATATATAAAGCAGGTGCTCACGGCGCTACGTTTTAAACGGACATTATTTTAAATAGTAGCGGGAGCACATGCAGATATTTATGCCTGTATCAATAGTTATGAATGTGCGATTTAGAAAATAAAATCTACAGTAAATTAAACTTGTGCATTAATTTCTTGTTTTTATAAAGGAATCTGTGTGTTGCATTACCAACAATGTCAAAATAAATCATCAAAAGCCCCTAACAATGTGATCCAGCTGGGATTTGTCTTAGTAGAAACTCAGTTTACAGATTTAGTGAGAAAATTATTCATAGTTGTCCTATTCATGACTCAGCAGCCTTTTGTTGGTAAAACTGGGTCAACAGTCATAACTTTGCAAAATATTCAGACAATAAAGGATCCATAGATATTAAAAATAGGTAATGAATTTGCGTTAGCCTTTGGTATTTTTAAACAAAAGGACGTAAAGTATAAACTGGTTGTAATGAAGTCTTCCTGGTGTCGCAGTATTTATGTTTGAACACTGACACCTCATTGACAGAAGGTAATATATGTTTGTTGTAAACAGGGTGATGTGATGTCCAGTCAAATGCGTATGTGGCTTCTGTTTAAATTAATGCCAAAGATGTCTGTGTTCTAAGACAGATGAGGAAAATGGACAATAATCTTCTAAAAGAGCAACAGCAATTTTGATCTTTATTACACAAATAAGTTTGATTCCATCATCCAGACTGACTTGGGAGGAAAAAAACGGCAGAATACAATTTTTACGTCACATTTGTAAACAAAACAAGGCAACAAAGAGTAAAAAAAAGATGCACACTGAATGTTGTGGATCAAATGAGAGTTCACAAACCATTAAAACCACGACACATAAATCCAGCTCTGACTGCAGGGCAGCTGTAAAAGAGTGAGGGAAGAGAAATTTTGTCAACAATAAAAAAAACAATGTTCTAGCTGTCCAATAATTTCAGGATGCTTTCCCTCTCCTTCAGTGCCTTCCAGGCTTGATCTTTCTCTTTCTTCGTCGGAGTGCGTTTCTTTTGCCTGGCTGCCATGATCCGCCTGAATCCCTCCATCACCTCATTGTCAGCCACCCTCACTCTCTGTCTCAGTTCCTGTTTGCGCATCTCATCCTTTGCCATCCTGTAAGACACCAGGACATGACAGGGTCAGGTCTTCACCTACATTTGGTGGGACTTTACCAGGATGGCGATAAAGATCAATACGCAGGCCTCACCGGAGCAGCTCCTGCTTCCTGGATCTGTTGTGGGCACTGAGGGCTTTGAGTTCTGCTTGCCTCTTCTGCAGCTCTGCCAGGACCTCGTCCTCCGAGTCCCCTCCTTGTCCAGGTCGCTCTTCAGAATCCATCAGCCCCTGGGCTATCAGCTCCTCTTTGATCCGTGCCTCCAGTGAACGTGTGTGAGGAACACTGAGGAGAGACGGTGATACAAGTGGACGAAAACGGACAATCAGTGTCCTAACGCCAAAGTTACGCAGATCAATGATCAAATGAATCAGACTTGATACACTGCAGCAATAGAGCTTTTGGTTAGTGTTACAGAGCAGATTTCATAGTGGGAAATGTAAACTGGTGTAGCAACTCTGCTTTTTTTGTAGCAGACAAACATTTGTTTTGAATATGAAAAATCCTACTGTCACTTCAGAGATGCAAATAATACATAAAGCTATAGATGCTGGACTAAGAGCATACAGAAGCTTCTTTAATTTGCAGATTGTCTTAATGCTGCTGATACCTGGAGTCACTTTCATCTTTAGTATTTTAAGGGCTTCATGGAATTTGACAGAAATTTAAAATGTGCAAAACAGCCACTCATCAAATTTTGCTGACCATTTCGCACAATTTCTTTTTTAATTTGATGCTAATATATCCAGCTTCACCTCCTCAGGACATGGACTTGCTCTGGTTTTAGCTCTGCCACCCTGATCTCCAAACAGTCACAGACTTTTCTACAGCCTACATGTTCAATTTTAAAGAAACATCCCAAATAACTTCTGAGAATTTTCAAAAGGCATTTTACTTTTGTTTAGATTATTCTCTGGGGAAACCTAAATATGTTGTCTTTTACTTCCTGGTTTTCGTCTTCTGCATCTCTTGTGTAATGTCAAATCTTAACCCTCCCGCTGCCCTAGGGTCCAAATGACCCCACCAGGCCTCAGTCTGAAAACTGAGGCCTGGTGAGCCGTGCGACCCAAGGGCAGCGGGTGGGTTAAACATTAAAATAGAGTGTATCCAGACAGATAATTGACTTGATGTGAAAGAAAAGTATCTGTTTAAACAAATGTCTGAAAAGCAAAAGTAAAGTATATACGTTGGGTCTATTGCAGACCGGTGACCCTGACTAGTTAAATATTCAAACGTCACTAACAAGCCAATTACACATCAAAAGTCAGAAAAACTACAAATGTTCATTTAAGATCACTCGTTTTATTTTTTGTAAAAAATGACAGCAGATGAATTCCAAACTTGGCATTTCATAATCTTCAGCAAGATCCTGACCTCAGCGATAAAACTCTCGTAAGAGACGCAAAATCAAAGAAAGCTGCACCTGAACGCTTTCCCTTGACTTCGAGGAGACGTCCCAGCACCATCGCTGGCATCCTTTCCTGAAATGTCTGGTATAGGAGAATCCTCCATGGGGGATATAATGTTCTCCTGCAAGGTAACAAAAAAACATATTTTCATAGAGTTCTGAAAAACATCTTAAATTCTTCGTTGTGTTATTTCTTTTCTCCAAAGAGACAGATTTTCTTGGAATGTTTAAATGTGGTCATTTTCAAAGCTTTTGTTTTGTTTTTACTTGTCAGTCCAGTACTTGTACACAGCAATTCATTCCTGAAATAAGTATTGGAGTAGAAAACAATGTGTCTGACCTCTACAAGGGCCTGTAGCAGGCGCTGAGTGAGAGGACCAAAGGGACACCCGTCTTCTGGAGATTCGTGCTGGGATTCGGACTTTTTCAGCAGCGAGTCCACGTCTACATTGAACATGAAGATCAGAATTAAAATGGATACAGATGCACATGAGTAGCAACATTATGCTTGGAATGGTAAAACCAAAGGCAGACGTGTTAAGTCCTCACCTTTCGCATCCAGTTCTGATAGCGGCCCCCCGATGAGGCTCTTCTTCTTGTCGTTGGCTCGTACTCCTTCCCTCTGCTCCTCCAGCAGGTCTTCTTGAGCCCAACGCTGCGAGTAGCGTTTCCCCAGAGCTGGAATCTACAGGTAACACAATCAGCCCTGAAGCTCAGTGCACTTTCAGTCGCACAACGCATCTTATTCAGCATCAGCTGAAGACAAAGAATGTTGTCAGTGCCTTGGATGAAGAAGTTTGACTCTTATGTCATACTTTGAAATACTCAGCCTCGTCCTCTGGAGGTTTTAGAAGCTCCTCAAGTAGCCGTATCTCTTCGTTTGTGATATCAGCACAGTATGGTTCAACCGACGCCCAGAATCTAGAAAGACCAAGATAAATCACAACAAAGGACGCTTTTACAGCACGTCTCTGAACCAACTCACTCCTATTTTGATGATGCATCCTTAGATTACAGGATAATTAAATATAATTATTATCCTGCTGCAGATATTTAGAGCTGTTGCTGCTGACCTGTTGGGAGCATCATTTTTAGGAGCGCGGGGAACATCTTGTGGATCATCTGGAAAATCATACTCTTGTACTTTTGGCTGTATGAGTTTAGATTTGGGTCTTCCGGGACCGGGACCAGGTCCTCCCTTGCTATCTTGTTTTTGCTTCTTTGTTTTATGGCGGGATGGGGCTGCCAGATCTGGGTCCTTACCCAGAACCCGCTTGTCTCCCTTCTTGTCTTGCCAGTCTGTGAGGATCTGAGATTAAGCACAGAAGGAGACCAAAGTGAATTTGATTTATTTCACTCAGGATTTACATTTCAATAATGTTATTACGTCATGAAAGCTCAATCCCACATGGATCTTTGACACCCACCTGTCTCTGCTCCTCCAGCGCTCGGAGGCGGCGGCTGGCAGAGGACAGCAGAGTCTCTAGCTCTAGCTGCAGGGTGTCCAGCTCTTCAATGCCGATGCCATCGTCCTCTGAGCGGCCCAGCACAGCCGTGTACCGGGGACACAACTTCACATGCTCCACAGGCTTGAAGTCGTAGTATTTCAGCGGGGGGCAGTCCTTTAGCTCGCTCATGGTGCAGTGTGGAGGGGACTGGTGATGTCTGATCACGCGAACACAAACGATACGGTTAGTTACAGATCACTGGACTTAAACAAAGTGGAGTTTGGCTCCAAGTTTCTTATCAAAAACCCAAAACACGTACGTGAAAACGCATACACACACACACACACACTGCAGTGCTTAAGCTCCGGGCCCAAACAGCCTTGAATTAGACTTACATGGTTACTCGCAGTTTAAATATGTACAAGACTCCCACAAATATTGTACACGAAGATTTTTGCCTTGTTATTACACACTGGAGGCACCCAAACAATATTTTATACGTTTAAGATCAGCGATATTTACCGTCAGTGAAAAGTGTCCATGATGGGAAAAACCATTGCGGTGAGAGGGGTGTGTAAAACACATAAAAGTGAATTTGTGTCGTTTTAAAGTTATATTAAAAATTATTTTAAACCTATATATGACATTATTCTGAAGGTTACTGAAGAAATTGACTAGTTTAAAATAACCGGATTAAATTAGCTAAGTTTTGACCACAACAGCCACCCACGCTGCATTGGTATCATCAGAACAAACCATTTCTCACACTGCGCAACTACACAAATATTTAAATACTAAATCTGCAATTTGACAATAGTTATTTAATTCATCTATTGTAGAATATTTATTAACACTGATTATTTATATACAAATAACAAATATATAAATAACCACTGACAAAACAGCCATGAAGTGACGTGAATATCCCCCCCGGTAAAGCTAAGTAGTTGTGCCAAACTGTGTGCTCGTTTTAATTAAGGTCTTCTCTAGTTGGGCGGAGTAAGTTCAAACATAAAAGCGTCACGTACAGCAGCCCATCCGCCCGTCCTCAAGCGGAGACTTTAAGTAAACAAACATACCTTAGCTTTACATTACTATGAAGGATTTACGGAAGCGTCGTCCCAGGCGTGGCTGAATAACTTCCTTCTTCTACAGCTGAAAAATGGTAAGTCTCCTGTATTACATGAATTGTTGTATCTGTATTATTTAACTATTTACTTTACATTACCGTGATTTCACTGAAATGGAAACGTGCTAGCTAGCTTTTATTGTCCGGTGGTGACAGTGATTTAGGTTGGTTTCAGTGAAATGAGGACGGGCATCCTTCACTCGGTATGCAGAGACTGGACTGATTTAGCTGAGCTGGTTTTTCCTCTCGGGCCTTTTCTCCTTCATTACTGTTACAGGTGGCTCTTCCAAAACGGACATGTTGGGAATGAAAAGCATCTGAAATATTTAATACAGTGAGGCGCAATCAGTCTTAGAGGAAGTGCGGGGGAAAACTCGATGAGCTGTATTCATCTAGTCCTGCAAGCTAAAATAATTCAAACCGAAAACCAACACATAGATGAATTCCTATTTTTAATACTGCTTCAATGACTGATATTTGCTTGTCTTTATACATAGAGACAGAGATAGACAGACTATTTTGATGTTTGCATCTATGTCCATATTTGGCCCCAGTCAAACCTGACCTCAGGGGTCAGACTGACTAAGCTGGTTGTTGTATTTGTTTTTACTCTGATCTGTATAAGTTGCATCATGAAGGAGGAGTTATTCACAGATCTTCCTCTGTTTCTCCTCAGACAGCGACTCTGCGCCCGTACTTGAACGCTGTGAGGGCCACCCTGCAGGCGGCCCTCTGCCTGGAGAACTTCTCCTCCCAGGTGGTGGAGCGCCACAACAAGCCGGAGGTGGAGGTCAGGTATGTTTATATCGACACTGGATCTTTTTATCCCCCTTCCTCCTATGTATTTCTCCTGCCCTTAAGCTTTCTGTGCAGCTGTCACACAAGTATGGGCTTGTGCTGACTTGCGTAAGAACGTATGGGAGGGCAGAAAGAAAAATGACACAAGCATGGGCAAGGCTCTGAATCTGGCTGATAAAAGGTTTGTGGTGGTTGTTACAGGAGCAGTAAGGAGCTGCTGCTCCAGCCTGTGGTGATCAGCCGTAACGAAAAGGAGAAGGTTCTCATCGAGGGCTCCATTAACTCCGTCAGAGTCAGCATTGCTGTGAAGCAGGTCTTTAAAAGCACTCCGTGCAGCTAACATTTATTTAGTTTTCATTTTAATTGAACATTAAAAACGTTTCTGCTATGACTGATCACAGGCTGATGAGATTGAGAAGATCCTTTGCCACAAGTTCATGCGATTCATGATGATGAGAGCAGAGAACTTCTTCATTCTGAGGAGGAAACCAGTGGAGGTAAAGGGCCAGAGTGTGAAATAAAATCACTGTCTTTGTTTTGTTTTGACAAATGTCCTGACACTGATTTCCTTCGTGTATCCACAGGGATACGATATTAGCTTCCTGATCACCAACTTTCACACAGAGCAGATGTACAAACACAAACTGGTGGATTTCGTCATCCACTTCATGGAGGAGATTGACAAGGAGATCAGCGAGATGAAACTGTCTGTGAATGCCAGGGCTCGTATTGTTGCTGAGGAATTCCTCAAGAATGTAAGCCAGTCTTTTTGTTCGCCGCCAAGCTGTGATAGAACGGTTATGTCTTAAAGAAATGATTATCTCTTCTCCACAGTTCTAATGGAGCATTGCCCTTGGTCTCATGCAATCCTTGGACACTCTTGAGGACCAATCAGTGCACGAGTGGAGACCTAGAAGAGGAAACATCTGGTCGACTTGGAGATGAGAGGACATGGGACCAGTTTGACACACTTTGCATCCGTCTCCAGTACTTCCCTGTACTCATGGATATCAATTCCTGTATATAATGGAATAGTAGCCAGTTTCATTTTCAGCCACTCTGAACAAATCCCCAAACAAAGGCGGGTCCTTAAAGTATTAATCAAGTTGATAGCCATGAATACAGGGGCACTGGGGGGGAAAGGGGTGTAGCCGCAAATAAAATGGCCGGGTTTTTGTATTGTGTAGGTCTGTCTCTATGTTCCATCACTGTTGTTTCAAACTTTGTCTATTTAGGACATAAATATTTGAGGAAGTGATTGGTGTGGCATCTAAATTCAGATGGAGAAGTCTCTAAAACCCCTGTACGAAAATCACGAAAGAGAAATAAAGTCACTTGTTTATACTTGTGTGTTGGGTTTTAAAAAGTGCCGTACTTGGTGTGTGTCTGAGCTGCTGCATCTATAAACTGAATTGGGCTTTTTTAAAAAAAAAACATTTTTGAGGAAGTTGTCTTTAGCGCTTGTGTCACCCGTCATGCATAGCTGATGTGAGGACAGGGAAGTGATTCAGAGAACGTGTGAACAAAAATCTATGAAAGAGCTGCTTTATCAAAGTATTGCACATTGTTTTTTAATTCCATAATTAGTTAATTTGAAAGATTTACTACGCTTCACATCAAAATGTTGCTGACTCATGAGGGTCACTTTTTAAAAGTTACGAGTTCCCATCTGCTTAGAAATTTAATAACCTGTAATAATTGATAATTACTTTTCTGGACCGCATCTGCAGTAAATCACGTCGATGAAGAAGCACCAACACCCTAATTACCATTTGGTTTAAACGTTCTCTCGTCATGCAGTTTTGCATTAAAACATGCAGCTCTGTAAGAAATCGTGTGGTAAGTTGCTAAATTAGGCAAAAAGCTGAGGGGGAAAAAATTATGGAGATCAATGGGGTTTAAGCAACAAAAAAAGAAAACCCAGACCTCTTCAGAGCTCAGAGAGACGTCATTATAGAAACGTTTAAACAAGTCACAGTAAATTGGACTTGACATATCTGAGCTTGTCTTTTGGTATCTTTTACAGTTTTAATACAATCTGTTTAAGTTTTGAATGTAACACACTGACCTTTAAAATTGCTTTGGGACCTTTTAAAACTTTTTTTTATTTAAGAAAAATGCTCATTCAAGCCTGTTAATCAGAGAGCAGGTCACAAACTGTTTAAAGAAAAAAAATAAGGCTTTATTTTCTTATCCAGAAAAAGCCTCAGACTTTCTGAATATGGTTGCAGATTTGCTGAAGTGAACACCTGATCACACGATAATAAAAACAAAACAATAGAGTAAGACAAGTGTCTTTTATGAACATCCTTTAAACCAAGCAATGAAATACTGAGGTAACAGTTTCTGAAAACTTACGCTGACACCTTTACGAACATTGCATAGAAAATTGATGAGTTTTCCGATTTGGTTTAGAAAAATAACATCTTTATTAAAGTGGAGCTGAAACATACATTTTCAAGTTGAGACAAACACAAGGAACTTTTGGATGACAATGTTACTTTGAATGTTCAGCTCCACAAAATATTTGCCATAAATTAATTTGTTTGGATTTGTAAAAGCTGAAACAATACAGTTTTTATATGTGTATATATACACACACAATCCACTACAGACAGCAGCTAAAGCTATTAGCACCCAGCTACACATATGAGCAACTGGTAAAATCCCTTCACCCATTCATTCAATCAGCACACAGGTAAAATAAAGAGCTTTGTGTTCGGAGTAGGTTCAAAACCCACAAATTGCACATCATCACTGAAGACAACTTCACATGAAAATAATGGTTGCACATGTAATGCTATCATGTCAAACATGCAGCAGAAAACTCACAAATATTGGGTTTAAACCACACGGTTAACACTTGAAAACACGACAGTAACCCTCAGTGCCAATCTACTGCAGCACATAATTGAGCCACTGAAACCACAGTGAGTGTAACATCATGTACGGACTGATCTCTGCTCCCCCTCCACCACCTCCGTGCAGGAATAAAGTTAGGGTTATGAATAAAGTGGCCCAGCTGTGCTGCAGCTTTCAGATGCAGAGGTTCTGGTGAAACACTCTAAAACTCCATTTTTAAGGGTCTTGGCAGAGATGTGTGTGTGAAGTAGTAGGCCCGCCACCCATCAAGCCGTGGAGAAGAAATCTTTCCAGGAGTAGTCCATCAAAGGAGACCAGAGGAAGAGAAGTGCAACGGCAGCATCACCAGGTTCCAGTGCAAGGCATCAGAGGTGAGGGGGGACGGTCTGCAGGGCGTCCTCCGTCGTACGGTGGATGTCCACATTCTGGAAGGAGGAACGTAGCCGGGTCAGGTTTGTTAACACGCATTCGTCAAAGCCCTGCAGCTGACCTGCATTTACTGATAAAGCAAACATCAGCCAAAGAGAAATCACGGAGCGTCAGTGCAACTCACTTTTGGCTCTTTGTTGTGTTTTTAGCTCAGATTAGTAGCTTTCAGCTAAAGATTTAACTTTTAAAAGTTTTTTTTATTTTTTGTGTGTGTTCGCCAGGATAAGTTGTCCATCAGCTTATGTGATACATTTTTTTGTTGCTTTGCATCCAACTAATCCATCGTAACTGCTTGTGCTGCTGTATTTATTGCTTTATTCAGCCTTAAAAGCTAAAGTGCCAAGACTAGACCAAACATGCAGCTGACTAGAACTCGCAGCAGACAGGAGTCTGTCCCACACAGTGAGGGTTTTGTTTGGGCCGATGAACAGCAGCACTCTGGGGTTTCAGCCCAGAGAAATGTACGAGTCTTAAGGCTGAACAGCAGAATAAACGGGAAGGATCACACTGGATTTGGCGAAAAAGTAAATATATGATCCTTTTCTGCTCTCCAAAAAGTGTTTTCTGTGCTTTACATGAAGCCGCTCTCATGCCGAACTTTGTAAAATGAAACACAAAGAGTGTTTATGAAATGGTTGAGTGGAGTTTATTTAAAGCCAGTAAACAGAAACGTGTTGCTCTGACGACTGATCATTAAATTTAAAATCAGTCTTCACATCATTACTTGAAAACAACTACGTATATCTGTACCTCCAGGATTGTCATCTAATAGTGTTACACATCCTAAGAAACTAAATAGTTAAATTTGAAGCATAATTTTGCTTTGTTTTGTAGTAATTTAAAACTAAAGAATATTAGCACAATTTAAAAATGACACTGGTAAAATGAATACACTTGGTAAATCATCAGTTTCACATGTGAGATCAGAGAGAAAAATAAAACGTGCGGTTTCTGTTTGAACAGAAAAGATGCTGGTGCTTCACAGTCAGGAGTGCAGCGTCGCTTCACAACAACCCTCGTCTCTGCTTTTCATTCATTCTTCAAAATTAGAAGACTGTGCGTGACGAGATCCGTGACAGGATTTACAATCAAAAACAATAAATAAAATAAATCAAATTGGATTTCAGTCTAACACTAAAATCACATCTTTACAATCAAATGTCAGAAAACACAGAAGAGAATTCAAAAGGTACGTTGTGCGTAACGAAGGCTAAAAGGTGGAGGGGTGGGGTGAGGGTGGCTAACTGCCTCACTGGTGAGCTGGCACAGTAATCAAAGCCTCCTCTGACATCCGAGTCACATCTACGTTCTGTTCAATGAAAAACAGACAGACAGCACGAGGAATCAAAACACAAGAGGCTACAAGAGAGCCAGAGCAGTGTGACACCTGAGAACAGTTTAGTTTTAAAGTTTGTTTTTCACATTGTGATGGTGCTGATGGGAAAGTTTTTGAAAACCTTGTTTAATCTTTGCAGAGTTGACTTGAAGCAATTTTTTTTATGTGCGCCAACAGGCTTTATTGGTAAAAAATCAAATAAAAGCATCTCCAGTGTAGATATAACATGTTTGGACATACATGCTCTGCAGTACACAGGCACTCACCACCACCATTAGGAACACCATACTAGTACCAGGTCCTTATTTTGCTTTCCGAACTGCTTTAATTATTTATGTCAAATTCAACAAGGTGATGGAAACATTCCTCAGAGATTTTGGTCCATGTTGACATTATACCATTATTATATTGCTGTACGTTCATGATGTGACACTAGGTGTGGTCTGCTGGTGCTGGAGCTCGACTGCTTCAAAGCTGGACGTGTTGTTTGTTCAGAGATGGTGTTCTGCCAAACTTTGTTTGTAATGAGTGGTTTTTTTTTTAGCTACTGTTGCCTCACTGTCCTCTCAAACTAGCCTGATCATACATCCATCCATGCATTATCTGTTACCCGCTTCTTCCTTTCAGGATCACGGGGGGTCTCTGGTGCCCATATCCAGCAGTCACAGTCTGAGGGGCGGAGTACATCCTGGACAGGTCTCCAGTCCATCACAGGGACACATAGAAACAAGCAACCATTCACTCTCTCACTCACACCTAGGGACAATTTAGAGTTACCAGTCATGTTTTTGGTCTGTGGGAGGAAACTGGAGTATCCAGAGGAAACCCACGCAAGCATGGAGAGAACATGCAAGCTCTACCTAGAAATGCCTCCGGCCGGGATTTGATCCGGCGACCTTCTTGTTGGGAGGCAACAGCTCTACCAACTGATCCACCGTGCCGCCCCGGCCTGATCATATGCCTATGAAATTAACAAGTTTTTTTTTTTTATCCGCACAAATTCAGCCCTAATTTTTGAACCGTTCTCTTTAAATCTTAAAGATGGATGTGTGTAAAACTCTCAGAAGATCGTCCGTTTTTTAAATACTCTGACTACGATACTTGGTTTGAACTTCAGCAAGTTCTATTAACCACTTCTACACGTCTAAAGGCAATGAGTTGCTGCCGTGCGTTTGGCAGAATTTTTTTTTAAGTGTCCCTATTGAAGTGGCCGCTTACTGATTTTATGAAGTTTTTGCAGAAAATATACTTTAAATTGTGCTTTTAAAACATTCAGAATAACTTGTAATATGTTTCAAATCTGTAGTGGAAAAAAAAACACTACTTACACCTTTGCCTGACACAACACAAAGTGTGTGTGTGTATGTGTAGGCATGTTTTGCTATCCTTGTGAGGACATTTATTGACATTGTACTATACTTGTGAGGACATTTTGCCTAGTCCACACAAGGAAAAATGCCATTTGTGGGTCAGGGTTTAGGTTTAGGACTAAGGTATTAATTAAGTTAGGGTTAGGTATGTAACTGAGGTTAGGGTCAGGGTTAGGCTGTAGAAATTAATGGAAGTCAATGCAAGTCCTCACAAAGATAGCAATACACGACTGTGTGTGTGTGTGTAATACCCACCTCTGGTTTTTTTCTGTGTGTGTTAACTGCCTCCACATTTAAGCTGATAGACTCCACTTTACACCCTGCGAGTAAAGAACATGTTTGATTTGATTGTTTATGGGATATGAAGGACTTGTTGTTTCACAGCTGATGCACATGGAACAACGAGAAGGCGGCAGACCTACCGTAGGCCACAGGCGTCAGCTTCAGCACAGTGTGCAGTGGGCACTTCAGGTAGGGCAGCTCCTCTGTAAAAACAAACAAACTGGATGCATTAGAATACTAGAACAAGGAAATGAGTGAAACTTTCATTGTTAGTGGCATACAGAACCACTTTAGAAATAAATAAAAAATCAAATGAAAACATTCATTTTGTTTCAGAAAACATGCACACATCAAACTAAGATATACAGACTTTATTAGTGTCACGTAACAGCAGAGCTCACGCACAAAACTAGCCAAGCAACTACAGATCGCATCAAAACAAAACTATACGCTTGACTTCATTTACTGAAGAGACTTCATTCATGTTGGGTGGTGTGATTTAATCTGGTTTTAAAAAATCAATTCCTTTAGTTTTGTCACTCCACCCGTTTTATCTACGTTTCAATTTGTTTATTTCCACAAAATGCTTTTTATCATCATTCTGTGTGTGTGATCGCCTGTGCCTTTCTTTTCCACCTTCTTTGTTGTTGTGAGTTGCACTTGAAGCACCAACCTGCTGTTTTGTCCAAAAAGTAGGCCAACAGGCAGCGCATGACAGCCTGGTGACAGATAACCAGCACGTTCTCCTGCCTCTCCAGCTCCATGATGACCGGCTCCAACCGCTGCACCAGGTCCTCGTAGGACTGAGTACAAGACATGAAATAAATTAAATAAATGGCAATTACAGTAATAAAATAAACCTGTAAAGTAAAAGTTTCACTTAGTCATCTTATTTTCTGCCCAGGTAAACACAGTGACGTGTAGCTGGTGGAAACAGGCTGTCTAGACCTTCACTAGATATTTCCAAGAGTAACACCAGAATCCATCTTCCTTCATGAGATCAATGGAGAGGTAATGAGATGAACAAAATGTGAGAGCAGACCAGCAGGCATTTAGGCTTATCAGTAAACAAACAAATCCCAAATAATTGAAGCACACACACAGAAGCACAAAGACTGATGTGAAGTCTTTGTTTACAGAGATCGCGTGTTCAATTAGACCAGGATGTCTGAGTGAGGTTTCATTAGCACAGCATTAAGTGGTCGGCAGCCATCTGGATTTAATTTCATGGTATGTTTGTGCTTTTGTGCAAGAGCAATATGAAAGAACATTTTATTATATTTACATAGAATCAGCTTGATATTTCCAAACTCCACAAGGACGCTTGATTGTCTGATAAACTGTTGGTGCACGCTAAGAACGCTGCAAACATCCCATCAATCTAAACAGGACTTTGTGCAACATTATCACATTCTGGGGGAATGGAGATCATCTGGCATTCTGAGGACATCCCATCTCTTTGCAATACGCAGAAGATGATAGTGAATCCAAGTCAGTAAAAGGGCAGACAGATGTTTTACTAGACTGAAGGTTGCATCGCTGCGCTACTTAATGTCAAAATGCAAAATTTCGATCATCAAACGTGATCCCTTGCAATTATTCACAAAACATAAAACTGCTCACTATGGAATCTCAAACCATTGGTTGTCAAGAACGGTGTTGAGATCTGCAAATTTCTCAACATATTAGAAGAGATTATTGATGGATTTGGTGCGATCCAAGCTAGGATCCAAGGTTACTGCCTCACACCGTACCAGACCAAGCTGCTGTATCTCATGTTTTATGCTTTTATTAGAGGTTATGTGGCAGGCTGTAAAGTAACAATTTTGGGAGCATTGATGCTGATGTTGTTAAATGTGGATAACAGAAAAACACATTAAAAGCCATAAATCAGACAAGACACTGTGTTTTGACCTGTGGCCTTATGTTCATTGATTATTATTTGTTGTAAAGAAACCTGTCTACACACAACATAAATTTGCATCTGACCTCTCCTTTTGGATAGCGATAGCGGTATTTGTCCTGGTCCCGCAGGGCGAACTCCAGAGGATAATGTTGCTGGATCTCCTCGTACATCATCTCTTCACACACACCCTAAAATATTACAAACATTAGTAAAACTTTGTTCACACGACCCAAAGAACATATGATTAGTGACCAACAGAGCACTGCTTACAGCATCGATCTCATTGAGGACCTTCCACTGCTCGTAGGGAACGCTGAGAGCCTCCGCCGTCTGGATGGTCCTCTTCATCTGACTAGTCCACACCTTCAGGTCTTGAATGTTCTGCGTCTGGATGAACTGGTTCAGCTTCTTAGCAAACTGCCCAGAGAAAAAAGGAGTTGGTTTTGAAAGAAATAGAAATAGTTCTGATCCACATCACTTTTACTTGTAGTTTTTTCCCAATTTATTTAAGTACCTCTTTGCCGTTTGCTGTAAGACCAGAGTCTCCTCCAATTCGACCGTTGACATTGAGGTCGGTTTCTCCGTGGCGACACAAGTAGATTGAACGCGGCGTGATGTGGATGTTCATGAGGTAGTAGACAATCCGGCTCTGAATGTGGTCCAACACTCTATTGACCAAAAATCGTTGTCCAACATCCATGATTTTGATGTAAGAAAGATCCCTGAAAGGAGATGATAAATATATTAAAACCATATCCCCAATATTTTGTATGAAAAAAGAAAGAACTTTGGAGGTAATTTTTTAAACCATCTATAGTATATCATAAGTTAAATTGGGATGTATGTTAAATTAAGAACATTAGAACATGATTTCCACTGGTTTCCTCCTCACCTGTCTGAAACCTCATCCAGTGTCTCATAAGAGTTTTCATAACACTTGATCCTTTTCATGAAATCCTCCACTGCTTCTTCTGTGTTACAGTTTGTGTAATCGGGACTGCCCAGCTTCACTTGCTAAGCAGAGCATCAAAAGAAGAGTGAACACAACCAAAACTTCAATTTTCTCTGAGGCGAAAATCATCAGACAAGCACGGCCACTCACCACTATGTTTTCCTGTATTACTTCTGGGTCTTCACACACGGACTCTACAAAGAACACCTGAGAGAAGAGGCGTCCGACAGAGACTTGGTTTGAGTATCGACACAAAACGTCGCCTCATTTTGAGCTGCAGCACAGTAAGTTACCTTAAAGCCGTTCTGCTCTGCAAACTGAATGATGGTGCCTCTTCTTTCTCTGGTGGTGTTTGTTGCATCAAACACCTACAAAACAGAAGCACAAAGCAACAAACGCCACAAGCCTTTTAGTATTGTAGACCACAGCTGAACCATTTAAAACACATCTGCCAAAATAACAATTAACGTACTGCAACTTGACCTCCTTTCTCCAGGAGATACTGTCGTACATCGTTCAGCGCTGCTGAAGCACACTGCCTGCAACAAATTAGCAAAAAACACAGCTGTAATAATAACACAGTGGTTGTTTAAATGAATACGGTACAAAAAGTTCCCCCTACCTCCTGATCTTTAACCCTTCCTCGTTGTCTGGACGAAAAAACTCAAAGGACTTGTAGATCTTTAAAAAATCTCTTCTGTACTGTCCCACGTTAAACTCTGCAGCAAAGAAAGGGGGGAAGGGGGAAAAGCACATTAAATTAGTTCCTACTTTAATTTCTAATCCATTTCCCTCAAGTCTTTTAGCTTCTGTTCAACAAAGCTAAAAATCCAGACAAGTTATACCTCTGGTGGGCACCCCGATCCAGTTCAGATAACGGGTCAGCTTCTTGGAGATGTATGTCTTTCCTCTAGCAGGAAGGCCCACGGTCACAATCAGAGTAGGACAGTTGGTCATACAAACTGGAACAAAACAGACAGATACAGATCATACATCATGCCCATGAAAATTGTGAAACATATTCAGCGGTTCTTAGAAATATGTTGGCAGCTACTAGAAATAACTCCTTTACATACTGCTTCACTGCTGCCTAACGCTGCATAATAAATCTATTTAATGTTGGCACTCGTTCGTCCGTATCAGGGCAGAATAAAAAACAGAGGTTGTTCAGATTTCACACAGGTTGCAAAATGTTGCACTTTAACTCCTCAAGGCAGATGGTGACACACTTCAAGGAAACAATGGGTCAAAGAGCAGAGTTTTCATGGTTTGTCCATTTGTTTTAGATGTGAATACAGCACGATGCAGTATTCTCTCACTGCCTTCTAAAATCTGAATCCTGCTTTTTATTTTGTATTTTATTTGTGATTTCAACAGTAATTTGAAATAGAATGCTGTTGAATGAGCCCTGTTCTTCAATCAAGAGAGCATTAGCTTAGTTTGAACTGAACAAAATTATCTGTACGTCAGTGAAGAGACAATTCAGCAGTGTGAAAGTAGATAAAATGCAAGATTACATTTACATGGCACCTCACAAGACCTGTTCTACCAACTGATGATTGGCTTACAACAATGAACAGAGACATCTACAGAGAACATTATGTGAATCCTTACATAACCGTGTGAACCAGACACCGGCTGCAGCAGCAGAAACGCAGCTGAACTCGGTTAGCTCCACAACAAAACAAAACATTATGAGTATCGTTATTAATAACAGCCTCACGTTGCGCTGCTTATCCTCATATACAAAAAAAGAGTTCACTCTCCGTCGCCTGGTCGTCAAACCTCCAACAACATAATTCAAACTGCATGAAACAGCGACCGAAGCGCTATCAGAACAGATGCCTCCGCGTCGTATTAATACGCACCCTTTCGATGAGAAATGTGCTTTTCGGGAAGGCCGTTTTTATTCGGCATCCAGATCTTCTTTAAAGGGTTCTGGGTGAGTTCACGCGGGTTCGGCGGGGATTTGCCCTCCATCGTCCCGACCGGCGGTGAGGCGGGGGCGGCCGCAGCGGGGACACCGACACGGGGGAGCTTCCCGTGGTGCTGCTCTGACGACGGCGACCGGTGTTTCATCCGCGCGGCAGCTCGGTTCAGATGGAGATGAGCAGCGGTGTCTCGCGCCCGCTCTGTACACTCTGTGCTAGTGTCACGTGATTTGCTCTGTGCGACGTCGAAAATCAGCCGTAACATTTGTAGTAAAAGCGCAACACAATTTCCACTCAAACGTAAGTTTTGTATACTGTGCTCCTGCTACAAGTAATAAAATCTAATAATTGTGCTGGAAACAAAGTAGGGTTATTAAAGGACTTGGAAATTTCTCTGCTTAATAACAAATCTAATAACAAAGCCAAAAATATGTGCAAATGATATAAATAACATTTTGCATGGTTTTGCTTCTTGTTTGTTAAGTAATTTCACTGTCTAAAATAAAACTTGGCCACTAACCATAACCAGATGCAAATGTAAAATCCCATTCAGGAAAAATGTTTTTGAACGTCATATATAACAATGGGATAACAAATTTATTGAAAGACTTAGTCAAATGTTCTTTTTTATGCTTCTATGTCATTTTATTGCTTTAAGTTAAAGTAATGTAATTTATCATTTGATAGTTAAGATTTTATGTAATGTTTTTCAGGTACGACTGCAGGTAAATTCTGGTTTAGTAGCACATTTCAATGTAAAAACCACTTGGTTCTTCACATCAAAATAACAAAAATATAAACTATGTCAAGTTATAATGAAACAAGTTTTGCCGTGGTGTAATCAATGTAAACTAAATAAACTATCTCCATATTTAAATGTGATATTAAAAAAAAGATTTTTAATTTTCTTATACCATAAACCTGCAGTTAAAAAATGAGCTTAATCTGGCTCATTTACATGATGAGCTGAAGTACTCATGTTGGTTAATGTGTCTCGTAATTAAATCAATATAAGCACGAGTGAAACTGCAGAGAGTTCAGGCAGAGGTAATGAAATGTTTCCTTCTTTTATGTCTTGAATGAGTCAAAATGTCATCTTTGCAATATTACTTAAAGCTGCATGAGTGGAACACAAACACTTTCTGTCCTCACTCAAAAAACAGTTGCATTAGATTTACCTAACCAAGTTGTGTCAAGTGGTTCCACTCAACCGAGCTGAGTAAATGGAAAGCAACTTTCACAATTATTTTTAAAGAAATTGTGAATATTGCTTTATGTTTACTCAACTCAGTTGAGTGGAACCACTTGACACACCTTGGTTAAGTAAATTCAACACATCTGGGGTGGGTTTGTAGTTAACATTTTGATTCTTTTAGGATGTTTAAACTGTTTTAAGTTACATTAAGCTAAAAAGTGAATTGTGTTTTCTAAGATTTGCCATTATAAGCTGCACAGTCATTTCATTTTTGGTGAATATGAAAATACTGATTCGTAAAAGCTAATTGTAGAAAAATCAGTTGAAAATTGAACTCTGGTTGATTTAAAGACTGTATGAAATTGCGCTATCCCACTTTGCTTGCACATATAACTCATACAACAAAAGTCGAATGAAATATTGCCCCACCTAACCTCATAGATTCTGTATTTAAACCACATGTTCTTGTTCTTCAAATGCATTAATTGTTTTAAAAAGGTCAGCAGTGTTTGTTAAAGAAATGACTTTTCTTATGAAATGTTGCAATAAAGTGAGTGAAACTGTGAAACTAACCCGGACGTGGTGCAAGGCCTTGCATGCAACTAAACAGACTGAAGTTATTCTAAGGTCTGTGTGTGTGTGTGTGTGTGTGTGTGTGTGTGTGTGTGTGTGTGTGTGTGTGTGTGTGTGTGTGTGTGTGTG
>JAVKLF010000110.1:17130846-17144412 GCA_034783495.1 Millerichthys robustus | reverse complement strand
TGTGTGTGTGTGTGTGTGTGTGTGTGTGTGTGTGTGTGTGTGTGTGTGTGTGTGTGTGTGTGTGTGTGTGTGCAGAACCATTAAGAAATCAGGCTTTCTGTATTGCTGAAACACTGCATTATGTTTGAGATTATATTATCTCAGTACAGTGTGTGTGTTTTTGTTATGATTGCATCAGGTTTGACGTCAGACAATGTCTGTGTTTAACGAAATATTCTTGCAAAATGAAGCAATAACTGACGTGACCTCATAAGAGCCCAACAAGAATAACTCTTCGACAAGTCCTTAAAGTGTGGTGCTGGAAATAAAGTTACTACATGTGTAGACAGAATGATAAATCCTTCTTAGCTGATTGAATTTGGATTATTGTTTGTTACTTGTGTATGTTGTTTCACTGTCACTTTAGTGGTTATTGGAAAAACTTATTGTAAGTCATCATCAGTGTTGCTTATATCTGCTCTTGAGATAATGTCAGTCGTTAAGTTAAACTATTCACTGATCTAATAAAGATTTTCAAGGTGAGCTTGTGGGTTTTCACTGTAAATGTTTTCCTACCATTCACTTACTGACAACAGCCACGAAGTGGCGCCATCACAACGTCCCTCAGACAATACTGTATGTTAGCTGGTCCTGGTTTATACTACAGCATTACAGTAAACACTGACATCTTAGCTTTGACCTAAACCACACAAAACGACCCTTAATACATTGTCAGAAAGTTTGTCTGAAGAAGCGTTTCTAACATCTGTCCAACCTGGAGGGACAGAAAATGTATCAGTGTGACGTGCAGCAACAAAACATCACCTCTCTGATCCCGTCAACCACGACTAAACATTGTAAGTGTCACACGTACAAAAAAACCTACATCTGCTGATCCAAGTGTGCCATCCTGTTGCGTATTGAAAAAGTTAAAAGTCACACATATTGAGGTTACTAGGCCTATCTGTGTTTGTGATGAACTGATTATATTAAGCTCAGAGTCAGGCTCAGTGATGGAGCAACAGGACCCGTGACCTGAATGTGGTAAAGATGGAGATTTTCTAATTAAACTCAGCTTCTACATTCAGACCCCCACTCTGCTGGTGGATTCAAACATATACGTATCAGCTTCTGTTCACAGTCTACAGCGGTTCATGTCATCACTATCAAAAGAATCCTGACATATTTTATCCATTATAGGTTCAAAAGTATAAAGGTTTGACAACGGTGTTGAAGCGCTATGAAAATGTAAAGATTGGGGTTTACTGGGTCACTTAATATTTGCTCGTCAAGACGGTCTGAGTGGACCCTCCTCCAAAGAGGACTACGTCGTCTGAAACAGCTCCAGTCTTTAAAATTGTATACATATTCATGCAAAAACATATTTATAAACCTTCTTATTGTCACTCTCAGTACCAGGAGTGACCCCAAACTGCACTATCGATTCAGCTAGCTGCTGCTGTTTTTATGTAAATAACCCCGTTAGTGTTCAAACCGCAATGAAAATTTGGAAACTAAAGATGGTTTAGGACAGCAGCATTTCGCTTTCGTCCAAGCTACAGTAGGACTAGCCATTAGCTTGTCAGCATTTCATGCAAAGGCCTTTTTTTAGCTTTCCTATTGCAGTTGGTTTGCAGTCCGGTTGGTATGTTGGTACGTAACTAGCAATCCTTGAAGGAATGAATGTGTGTCACCTGCTGCCTTTATGCTAAAGTCCAAAGGTTACTCAGTTGTTGATATACATGTAATGATTACTTTTAAATATACCAAAAACATCGGTTTAGTGATTCATGACATAGTTTGCTAATGGTACAAACACACAGACACACACAAGCAAAAACATTATCGCTCGTCCTTTGCCTTCAGCGGTGGGCGAAAATGTTGATAGGGACCCAGAAGTACATCTAGCCCAGACACCCTGTTGTTTGCATTCAGACCAGCTGTTAGCTCAGTCTTGTACAATTCAAACAGCTATCTACAACAGGTAAGATATTAACTGTTCATGTTCCATAAGAGGCCACTTCATATGGCTGAACTACCCATTTGAAGCACATAATCTGAATAAAGAACGGTTTAGGATGTTTTTTCTTGTTTGTTGTGCATGAAGTGAGTCAGATCTTTCTGTGGGCTGTCTTACATACTTCACACCAGAGCATGAACAGGAAACACAGCTGAGCTCCTCCTCCTCCTCCTCAGAGCAGCTGCAGGCTCTGATTGCAGCTAGGCTGCCTTTTGAGCCTGAACAAGTCACTTCCCAATATAGAAATCTATGATAACTTCATACTTGTCGACCCATCAGAGGCTGTTTCCCTGGAGCTTGGTGCTCAGTAACACACATAACGATGTACTGCACAACAAACCACCACCGACACTGCAACATGTCCTCATGAGCTGTGCAAAAAGACTACACAATAAACCTGATCCCAGCCTCTGCACGCACACTTCATAATCTGCTATCTATTAATAATATCATTAGCTATCCAGCTCCTATTCGAGCCTCAAACCAGCCGTTTTCCTCTCCCTCCAGACCCAGCTCAGTGTGTTGTTAGAAACGAGTCTGCTGACATAAACAGCCGAGATTACAGTCTGATGCTCGGATGTAGGGGAAAGGTGAAGCAGCGCTCCGCTCTTGTTTACGTGCTTCCTCGTGTCGTCGGAAAAACATTATCCCGTTCGAAAAAGAAAAGAAAACAAGTCGAGAGGGAAAACGAGCGTGACTGCTGAGCACAGCGGTGTCGGACACGTCTCTTACCCGCCTTGCCCTGGCTGTGCGCGGTCTTGGGGCAGCAGCCTCTCATGGTGTCTGATGGAGCGCTGTGTGCGGACGAGCCCCCGGCGGCGGCAGACCACTAGAGATGCTTGCTGTACACGCACACGCGCACACGCACTGGAAATATGTGTGTCAGCGCCGGAGGAAGGCTTCTTATGAACATGGATGTGATGAAGGAGTCTACCTGTCTCCTACACCCCACCCACTATCTGACAGCTGGGGTGAGGCGGCGGTGCTGGTGGTGGGGGAACCAGTCCTGCCGGAGTTGGACCTCAGAGGAGACATGAAGAGATGATGGACACGGAGACATCATTACATAACTCTGTCCTACATTTGTTTCCAGACTTAGAAGCAGGGAGGTCAACCAAACAAAGCAGTCCAAGTAAAACAACACAACTGGGCTGCAAAAGTAATAACCCACCCTTTGTTTTACAACTTGAAAATTAAATCTGATTATAAGTCATTTAAAATGTTTTTTTAATATATATTTTATTCATTCTAAAAATAATACAGAAGTAGACTTATAAAACATGACTTGACATTTAGTCTACTAAAGAAGCTGAAACTGAGCTCTTAAAGCTAAAAGAACACTATAGCTAAAAGCTAAAATAGCAGCTAAAAGCTAAGAATAGTAAAATTCCAGCTAAATAGTAGCTACACAAAAATGTAAGCTAAAAGCTAAAAAAAAAGTGGCTAGTTAAGAAACAAAAAGTTGACTAAAAACTGACAGGTTATTCGAGCAAAAGACAAGCTAAATGTTAAAAGTAGCAAAATGCAAGATAAAAGATAAAAGTAGCAAAGTTTCAGCTAAATGCAAAAGTTAAAAAAATAAATGCACCAGAAAGTAAAAGTAGAAAATGCTAGACGTAAGCTGAAAGTCAGAGAATAGTATCATAGGAAGACAAAAACAGAGATACATGCTGGAGCAGATTTTTTAAGAGAACAATGGTTTTGCAGGAACTGAAAAGATTTTGTGTGTTTTAGCCTAATTTTTATTTTACTGTAAAGTTGTTGTGTTTTTCTGTGGACACCAGGTAGAATAGTCTTCACTGCGGGGAAGACTAATGTGGATTCTTTCAAACAAACAAAAAAGTTACAAAAACTACAAGTCTATAAACCTATCATATAAATGAGCTGAACATTTTGTTATAAATTGCTAAAATACAAGCTTTATACTGCACACATTAGCACAACAGTATGTGACAAAACGTAAGCCTTGAACAACATTTAGCAGCAACAAGTCAGTTTGTATCTAATTTTGTTTCTCATGTTAAAGTAGAGGAAATCTAGACTGCTAACCAAGCTGTGATCTGTGTTTTTACTGAGACATCGCATCACATTGATGGTGTTATTGCTTTTCTTGTTGTTTTGTTGCAGATTTGCTGCTGTGCTTTAAACTATTGAGCTGACCCAGTTTCAGGCGTGGTCAGACTGATGGCCGTGCTGACTCTGAGATTTACTCTTTACATGTTTTTAGTACACAGAGGAGTTCATGTTCAGCTCAGTGACTGCACGGTTTCTGTGGCTGTATAACTAGCCCAAACCATGAGCCCCACACCACCATGCTCGAGAGGTGGAATAAGATGTTTGTTCAGCTATGATGCAGCCTACAGTATGCTCACGTTCTAGTGTTTTACATGTTGGCCAAATATTACTTTTGCTTTGATGCTTGTACAGATATAACAATGTGAACCCAAAGCATGTCTTTTTAATTTCTTTTTTTTTCCTGGCAATCTTTTCTAAATGAGCCACACTCTTTCAGCCTGTTTTTAAACACAACATGATGAATTCTATTAGTTTTTTTTCTTTTTCACTTTTTCTTTGATGTATCTGTCCTATAAGCTTTGTGTGAACACACATGGATGCTACAGTTCTTGTTAAAGAAATAGCAAGACAGTACAAGTTGCAATTTTTTCTTTTCTTGTTACCATGACCATATATAGCTTTGATGTTGCACCATAAAGCTTGGCTCCATACGGTACTACAACTGGAAAAGTTCTTGATTTTCCAGGAAGAGATCTGCTGGAAGAACAGGTTTTTTTATTGTCCTGTTGTTGTGCCCGTTTATGTTTTTAATAATATGAAGTAAATCTGCTTGCTTAGGAAAAGACAGACACATGCAGACATGCGGCTCCCTCCTTTAGATAACACTTGCATCATGTGACCCCGTCTGTTAGGACTTGTATCCTCATCAGTACTGTCATTTCAGTCTCACATTATCCTCACCTGGTCTACTTTCACAACATTCATTGTCTCAGCCCCTCCCTTACCCCATAATACTTCTATACTTGCTCACCGTTTTGTTTTGACTACAGTAATTCGCTTCATTTTGGTCTTCCTGAAATTTTTTTTTTCATAAACTTCAACTAATTCAGAATTCTTTAGCTCGTACCGTCACCAGAATGCCCTCCTCACTTATATTCTGCACAAACATCACTGATATCTGTGAGAAACTGAGGCAGTCACATTTAGACTAAAACAGTTCAAAGGAGGGGGGATCAGACAACAAGCGCGGTGCATGACAGAAACATGTTAAAGGTTGGAGCTCTTCATCGACCCGCAACACATTCCTCTCAAAAGGCCAAACTGATCAGTGTCTCCTCTTCACCCATGTGACTCTCCTCACTCCAAAGAGTGTGTAACAGACCAGTCTGACTGGTTGTGCTTTGTCACTGAGATTAAAATGTTTAAATGTTCCCGCATGAATTAATGTGGAGAACAAACTAAATCAGCACCACAAGTCAGAGCCACGTCATTTGGGAGACAAAAAGTGGAGAATAAATACATTTTTATCAGGGAACACTGTTTAACATACAAGGTTCAGACTTTAAAAAAATGGCAAAACATTTAGAAGTTATTCTGAGTTATTTTCAGGTCTGAGTAAGTACTAAAGATTACAAATAGATTATGGAAAACATTTGTTTTTCCAAACTTTATTCTCTAATCCATTTTATAAACAGACAAAAATGCTTCAAGCAGCTTCCTGTTTTAGACAATGTTTGTAATTATGTTTGCTTGGTGAAGACCAAGTAACAAAATGTGTCAACAAATTCCATTTTACTGAAAAAAAAATACATTTATTACATTTAATTTAAAAGACAACCATTTTTTGTTTTTTGCACACTTTGTGAACCTAGGCAAGTGAAAAACTGTGCAATGTAAATTGTTATTGTATATCACACAAAAATGCATATTAATCTAAATCTATTATACAAGTTGTACAGCAGTCAGTCACCAACAAAGCTTATGCGGCTTTTTCTATTTTACTCTGAAATGGAACAATTTTTAAAAATGCTACTTAAAAAAACATTCTCCCATGAGCTGTTGTTCAATACTATCCACCATTTTATGTAGTCTGGATCATGTCTTTGTATGTTTGCATTTAGATAAGCTGTCCTAAAAAATAAAAACATCCAGAAATTAAAGTCTGGAAAAGTTTGGATTTTTGACTTTGGAATCGTACAAGAATTTTGTGATCATTAGCACAGATTATAGGACTAAAAGCACCAACGAATTCAGGCCCTTGGAACAAAACTAGAAGACGTTAAAAACCTTGTCATGGTACATTAACTATGTGATCCTGAGTCAAGACTTAATCATCATGACTAAGCTTCTCTCAACAAACTGACAAAAACTGAAGCAATTCGACTAATTTTTTTCATGATGAAATACATCATTTAGGATTGCAAAACTATTTAAAAACCTCTTTCAAATATATTTGTCTCACTCTGAGAGCTTCTATCCTATTCTCTTCAACGAAGCTCCTAAAAACATCAGAAAGTTCAGAGTGTGGAATCACGATTGGTATCCTTCTTTTCCAGCAGGGAGGCCAAAAAGGATTATTATGATGTATACATTACTCTCTAAATGCTACAGAATCATGTGCTCAAAGTGGGGGAAAGGTTCGGTTCATCTAAACATAACGTTGCTCTTATAGTCAGGTGGCACCTCGGAGGGCTGCATCCCCAAAACAGTGCCTCACTGCTGCTATTTTTGAACAAAGCCTGAAGGACTCGATTACAAAGGCTTCCAGTGTCCAGTGAAAAGTATCTTACACAGACACTCCTGATTTACTTTGTAAAGTTTAATTTAAAACCGCATGGATCAAACTCTCCATGGACCTCACAAATAGTCTCTGTAAATAACAAAACACACTTTTCTTCTGCTTTACTGTGATAGTACACTGTTTAACTCCCCCACCCACAGACACATTTCTTAACAATATATCACAACTCTTATGACACATCTGTTGACCCACCATGTCTTGCATGAAGCTTTCTGGTCTGCTTCATGTTGCTCCATTTATTGAAAATGGTGGAGTTCTGCAAGAAGAGTAAAAAAAAAAAATATCCCACTCGGCATGAGTGTGATGCTTTTTTATTGTTGCTTCCGTAAAAATCCCATCCCCCTTATTAGGTCAGTGTGACGGCTACATTTCATGACTGTGATTGAGTCCTGAAAGGAAAGCAGCAGAAAGGCAACAATAAGACAACAGAAGCAAACAAGTGTTTCACAGTTCGTCCATTGTTGGACTCTTTCTGTCTTATCATGTGTGTGGTCTACACACTACAAAGATTTATTCTGTAGGAAATCCAGCATTCAGATCCACAAAACAATGCTTCACATCTGCACACAGATATTCTTATAAACAAGCTAGATCTAAAAAAAATTCCAGATAAAAATAATGAAAAATGCCTATGCTCACAGTGAGCAGATCTGTAGATTTCTACTGCTAAGAACAAAAAGTCCAGGTTTGCTACTGGTGTTCCTTTTCATGTTCACTGTCTCAGAAGTTCAGAGCAGCCCTCTCAATATCAACTCTTCCTTCTTCTCCAGAGATGCTTGTCTTCATGACAGGTGAAGTTTCCCACAGAATGTCTTCCTCAGCTCACTGGCTTTGGCAGACCGTGGACCCGCTCTTTCCCCCTGCAGCAGCCTTCTTTCGCCTCTTGTTGAGAAGAGGGTTACTGGATGTGTCGAGGTCCTTGATCTTCACCTGGTCGTAGTCCACACGCATGGTCGCTAAAGCGCTGGTCATCTCCTCCTGAGGAAGACAAGATGTGGGTGGAGGTGTCAGATCATCCGAAACTCTACTCAGCGTCTCCTTCCACAACGATGATTCTCAAATTTCCGCACCACTATTATCACACACTGGTGGTTTTTTGTTATTCCAGAATTGGGATTAATGGGTAAACATGATAGATCAACAACTAGAAGAAGAAAATGGGAAACTATTCTAAAAAAAGCAGTGTCTGTTCTGGTGGTAATGGTAGTCTACACATGAGACAGAGAGCCTGTAAGACCAGCTGATATCAGTCGTTCAATGGACCACTGATATCTATTTGTCCCACTTGTCAGGCCACTTTAAAATAAAACAACCTGACACTCTTATATTTTGTGATTGACTGTAATCATTAACTTTAATCAGTAAGAGAACTCACTTCCTTGTTAATAATGACACTATTCCAATGCTGATGTAAAATGGATCACCCTCAGGGGGTGGGACCAGGTTTATTATAAACAATGTAAGAACAGGTGATTCAGGGGCATTTTCATGTCTCTTGGGAACCAGGGGTAAATGGACCAGATCTGAGTTATGTGTGGTAAACTCTATGTCTGTACATAGTAAATATTCAAGTCTGAGAATTGAATCGATCTCCTGCACATAATTTGGTCTCTCGTTTGAACAGGACTCTTTCACACCTACGAAGCATCCTCTGACTCTGATGACCTTCACTCACGTTTTATTTGATTTGATTTAGCACTCCAGCGAATTAACTAAATTAATGAAGCCGGTAAGAATAAAGCTGCATTTGTGATGCCGCCACTTTCTGCACGCCCTCTGGTGCCACTTTTACACCTGCCAGCTCCTTGAAAACTGAATCATTTCTATACCCAATCACTGATCTGCACGTGGGCCAAATTTTTTATTTTTATTTAAATAAAAAATCAAATCAAACATATCTTCTGGATGCCTAAATGTTTTATCAGCAATTGTATGTGTGAAACTTACTAACAGAGCAGTGAAATATCTTTCTCACTCAGGTATAAATTATCTATACTCTTCTTGAACATTTTTTATTTAGCAACAAGACAAAAAGTTTCTAATAGATTTCTTTAGGGCTTTAAACTAATATAATAGCGACTTTTCATTATTTTATTGATAATAAACTATTGGAAAGACAACAAAAAAACATTTTTCAATGTTACAAACTATTTCTTTAAGATCTGCAGTTTTGCTTGTATTCACTGAATAATTTGCAGAATGAAAACTAAGCAGTAGGACAAATTAGTCTGAGACCATTTTTGCCTGCTGGGTGAAAGTTCGCGTCTCTTGGAGCTGAAGTCAGGAGAAACTGGATCCAAAGCACAGACACACTGCTCATTTGGGAGTAGGAATCCCTAACAGCCAAAGTATAAACATGGCAACTTATGCTGTTGGAGCTTTTTTTTTGTCAATTAGGTTTTTAAAAATTGCGTAACACTGTTGTTGCAAAGCAGTTGGCAGCACATTGTGTGCGTATCATTTTAAAGAATTATCTTTTCATTGCATATCGCTCCAGACATGCATGTTTGGTTGTTGTGAAGGAATGTGCAATTCTAATCGTCACCTACAGCCACTGCAATAATATATCGCCACACAATGAAGACGTGTAGTTCAATATATGTGGCGTTAACCCCACGGTGACTCGTTGAAAGCAAACAGTGTCTTATTTCTTTGTATAAAGCAGAGAAAAGGGAGCTGTGGGGAGCGGCACGGGGCAGCTGAACCTCTCTGTGTTTAAGCGTTAAATGTTTAAAAGGCTCATATTACAGACTGTAACTAAGTCTTCCATCTAGTGGCATGTGAACAATCCTCAAGACAGTGACTTCCTGTAAAAATTTAAAAGTGAAGCGTGTTCAGTAATGGCAGTTTAAATCAACATTAAAAGGACACTTGATTGAAATGAAACATCTGTTTACAGACATTTAATGGTTTTATGTAATGTGCTTATTCTCTGTGGAGGATGAAACTTTTTTGAGTTGATCAATTTGGGCTCAAAAATTGTAAAAAAGCAAACAGATATCCAAACTGGGGATAAAAGAGATAAATGTTGCTGTTCTGTAAAAACATTTCATCTCCTACTGGATTAAAAATAAGGCAGTTTGTCCTTCCTAACACGGGGGGACAAGCCCAAGGTCATAGAAGCAGGTCAGTAACAGTTTGTAATGACAGCATGTGACCAGAGGGGGTCAGTGTTGTGCTTCCACTAACCTTCACGTCCTCCCACAGCTCTCTCTCTTCATTCAGGACCCGAGTGGTGTGAAGTGGAGTGGAGGGAACAACTATGGACTGCTGTGGAGCGGAAAGACACAAACATTCAAATTTAGGCAATGAGAGGAACAGGGCAAGAAAATATATATAGACTGTTTGCGCGCACAGACACTTTAATTCAGTTTTAATTCAGTTTTTTAAAATTTAGCATCAATTCACGACAGATGTTGTCATCAGGTACTTTACAGGGGAAGAAAATACTCACGTTGATCCAGGGGTGGTTCATAAACTGAGTGATAGCCATTCTCTCATTAGGGTCTGTTTTCAGCAGCTGTTGGATCAAATCTTTAGCTGGGAGGAAACACACCACAAAGGTAATAACATTAGTAGCTGTAGAAGTAAAATGATATCTCACATGTATGGTTTTTATCTGGTCTGTGACAGTCAAGCCTATGTAGACCACTCAGGACCTCAGTCATACACCTGAAAACAGAAAGCCCCTCTGCCTCTCTTTTTATACCTGCCTGTCTCCACCTGTCAGGTGAAGGTGGAGACACTGAACCAGAACCAGGCTGAAGGTCCAAAAGTACTGCTGCAAGATTCTACTGCAAATCACCTTTGAGAAAGAATGTTCCAGTGCTGTAGAAAACTCTGGGTTGGAGGTTATCTGGTCAAAGCAAGCAGTCCAAGTGAAGATCAGTTTTCTTTTCTTCTTTTAATCATTTAACTCAATCAAGTCCATTCCACCCCACTTTGTTAGAGAAGGTCCAGAAAATACAAGTCGATGATTCAACAACCATTTTAATTATTGACAAATAGGCGCAGCAGGAGACTGACGTATCGTAGTTCAGCTTCACCCTGTAGGCCTCAGAGTCCTGTCATCAATTCTGCAGCTGCCCTGTGATGGACCGGAGATCTGTCCCGGCTGAACCCCGCTTCCCAGAAAGGAGACGCAGGTGAAGAAACTGGATGGATGGATTCTGCAGCAGTGAGGTGTTTCAATGATAGACATGATACAGGCGACTGATTGATCACTCTGAGTATTGCTGGAAAATCAATAACTCTACAGGCAATGCAATTGGTCATACAGGCCCAAAGCAATCCGCTTATATAAATTTGTTTTTTAAGTAGTTGGTTTTGCTGAAACGATTTTCAATGAAGTTCCACAAGCACTAAAGTTACAGAGTATAGATCACAGAGCTCATACACTTTGCTGGGAAAGTCTCATACACTCGTAGCTGTACAATCTCATCTCTCATCTCAGGCACCCAGACTATTTAGGAGTCATCAAACTCAAGACATTATTTCATATTGTTTGACCAAAACCCTTGCTGAGGTTTTAATGCCTATGAATTTACTAGGTCACCAGGCAAACCTGCAGAGTCATTCAGAGCAGCCGGGTGGTTTCCTGTTGTCGGTGCTGCATTTTCTCAAGAAAATGATATCGATGTTGGTGCAAAAAATGTGGACAACACAATTGGCATGTGTGCCAGTTGAGAAGTTACTTGTTTTATAAAGGTAAAGCTAAAGAAATACAGTGTATCTTTTGTTATCTGTCACCATGGTACATTTTCCTTAGGCCTGTGTGAAAGCTCTTTAACCACACCTCTAAAACTAAGCAGCTGCTGCACTTCCAGTTGCAGTTACTGTATTCTTAACTGTGTTGACAAACAGCTTATAAGTTTTACTTTTTAATGCTTGAGCTGCACTTCACTCATTACAGTGTTCTCCAAAACTCTGTGTGCTGAAACTGTTGGGTCTATTCAGAGGTGAATTCAACATTGCACATAAAAGTAAACAGTTTATATTAGATGAAACAAGACTAACCAATAACTGAGACAAATTTCATTTATCAATTCACATACTACTGTGCGTCAAGGTTTGGACCTGCACTTCTCAGGAACAAACTTTGCAGCCTTTCACTTCCTCTGGATGGTTTTAATTTGGTCTACAGTTCTAATGTAAAGAAACCTTGGGGTTATTTTTGATCAGAATGTGTCGTTTAAGCCCCCCATTAAAAATGTTACCAGGAACGCATTCTTCCACCTGCATAATACGACTAGAATTATTAATATTAGAAAAACTGGTTCATGCGTTTATCAGTTCTAAGCTGGATTACTGTAATTCTTTATAACCTGGGTGTACAAAAAAAACTCTTTAAAAAGTCTTCAGCTGATCCAAAATGCTGCTGCTAGAGTCCTAATGAGAGTTGGAAGGAGAGATCATGTTTCTCCAGTTTTATCTTCTCTCTATTGGCTCCCTGTCAAATTCAGAATAAAATTAAAAGTCTTATATCTAATACAGAAAGCTCTTAACAACCAAGCTTCATCTTATATTAATGACCTTACTGTTCCATATTTTCCTAACGGAGCACTTGGCTCTCTGACTGCAGGTTTGCTGGTTGTTCCTAGTTTCTAAAAGTAGAACATGAGGCAGAGCTTTCAGTTCTCAGGCTTCTCTTTTGTGGAACCAACTGCCAGTTTCTGTCCATGGGGCTGACACTTTGTCTACTTTTAAGGCTAAGCTAAAGATTAGCAAAATAAGAAATATATTTTTCCTTGTACTTATTCAGTTTAGCTTTATTAGTTTTTCTGAAATTAAACATAGCCTACTTTTTACATGAGATGCATTGGTTGCTGCGCTCCGCTTCTAAATCCATTTAAAGTTGCTCACACTTTCCATTTCACAACACGGCAGTGAAAACAAGCTGGGCTTTGTCTCAGAGCTCTGTGACGACACCTTGAGATGAGTTGGAGTGAATCACACAAACTTACTGCAGTTTGCGTGATTTGTTTCACATAACGAAGCTGATAACTCCAACACTCGGTTAATAATCTGCCTCTTCAAAATAGCTTTTCAATTGTTTTTCAGTTTTCTGATAGTCTCTGGACCACGTCCTCTCAACAGGTCATCAGATTTCTCCCTCCTCAGCCTGAAATACACCTGGGTGTAGTCATCAAAGATGAACTGAACACCTCACAACTCGACCTGTTGCGCTGCCTCCTCTGGAAGCTGACATACAGAATGATCACTTTTTTTAAAGATGTGTTTCCACACTGTTACCTTCTTGTGACACCTCAGACCACTCTGGAGTAGGGAACTCGTACTGGCCCATCCGGATCCTCCTCTTCATTCCTGGAGAAATGGCTTGACCAGTGTTGGAGTAAAATGGGGGGAAGCCACACAACCTGGAGATACACATGCCGAGTTGGACCTTAATCTGCTTTTTTTACTGTATCTTTAAAACATTCATTATATTTATCACTCAGAAACACTCACAGAATGTACATGATGACACCCAGAGACCACATGTCACATGATTTGTCATACTTCTCTGGGCCCAAAACCTCAGGAGCTTAACAAAGGTAGAGAAAAACAAAAAACACATGAAGATTAACAGATAAATAAAGGCCTCAGCATCAAACAGTGTGAGTCAAAAGTCACAGGACACCATTTTACTTTAAAAACAAAAGGGGAAAATGACATGTGAGGATCACTGCTGGAGCGGCTGGTGGAGGTGAGGACTCAAGTGCAGATACGGAACCAGAGGAAGGCGCAGGAA
>JAVKLF010000110.1:17045885-17061022 GCA_034783495.1 Millerichthys robustus | reverse complement strand
GATCTTTTTTTTCCTTTCTGAATTGTTCTCCAAATGCAGCCTGCATTACTATAATTACATTTTTTTTATCTTTAGGGAAAATGAGAGCTTACCTCTCTGCACCTTTCAGTCCCTTTATGCTTATTTGTGAGTTGGACAGTCCCCAGGTGCAGCTGAGATCTGTGAGCTGGGATGTATGATTTGGTTGACAAATTATTAAACTTTTTTAAATTTGATGTTAAATTATCATCAAAATTAAAGAATTGCAACAATAAAAAAATGTAATAAAATAAATAAAAATCAAACTAATAAAACACTTTTTTTGTTAAGGCTAGAGTTACACAGCTCTGGAGACAAGGTTTCCAACTTCTGTTCTATGGGAAAAAAATCCTTGCAACGCTGCATTTTCTTGCATCTGGTTTGCCTCCATTAATTACTAAATCCTCCTTCCATTCATTTCCACGGGACGGTCCACACCACCTTTGCACCTGTTATTATTTGTGAACGCAGTCTTAGTAAATCACACTCAACATGATCACTTTTAGCACAGTCTATTTTTTATTTGTGCAGCAAATAAATACTGGTTATTTGGGATCTTGATAGCTCTACATTTGCGGCACTTCAGAGAAATTATGGTGTGATGAAAACAGAAGATTGTTTTTTGTTTGTTTATCTGGAACAATAAAACCCTCATCTTTTGGATTTATAATTAATCCAATTCTAATGCCTACAATATGTCAGAATTAAATAATCACAAACATGCTAACAAGTTCACAAATTATACAAAAATAGAATATATATATGAAATGAAATAAAGTATACTATATGCATTGGATAAGTAAACACAATCTGCAAACCCAAGAATAACCCTGCTGTGTGACTGAAGTTTTCCTAAAGCAAAGACGAAGCACATTGAGAATTGCATGTGAGGAAACAGCTCAACGATGTCAAGGACACAAAATAATAGCATGTGGTTCTCTCATAATAGCCTGGCAACAGAGATTTACAGTATATAAATACACTGAAGCCCTAATACTATTGATCTTTCTAAGTTGATTGTATGTTTGTGTAAGTGTGGTGTGAACAATCCTTGACATGTCCTCAGTGCTTAAATGTGTCAATTCCCATCATCCACCACGGCATGTGAGATGACTGGGTGGAGAGCTACACATCCTTTGGCTCGTTGGGACATCTCTCACACTAAATGTAAACAGACACCTCTTCCACAGCTACACACCTTATCATGTACTCTTTAAATAAAGAGGCCTTCATAAACAGAATGGCATGCCTTCAGTCTAACTCTGTTAGAAAAGATTTCAGCAGACACTAGTGCTACTGTGCACAGCCAAAACAATTTAGACTCAGCTTTTTCTTACCCAAAAAGGTCAGACATCTGCTGCGGAGACAGCTCAGTGTCAAACCATGTGCATCTTTGTCTTTATAAGGGCTGAAACAGATTTTAAAATGTCAGGTTGGGGGAAAAAAATGAACACAAAAAAAATGAAACGCCTTGAATTTCTTAAAGGAAAACATTTAAACTGCCACCTTTTATGCTACAAATTTAAACTAAGCTAATCTTATCTGGAAAAATGATGGTGTTTTGGTCAAACCTAAAAAAACATAATGTTACGCATCAGGATGTCCCACTACAATTTTAGTTCAATATCAGTAAAACTGACTACGGTAAATTAACCCTTTGTTTCCACTTTTCTAAAGCTGACTAGCTGTGGCAGCCATGTTGATTTAGGTTAAACCAATAATCAGTAGTAGATGCTCTTCCAATTGATATTATTTTGGTAATTTCATAAAACTTTTGCTAACAAAGTTGACTCCAACAATTAATGTCAATGTTTTACACAGAGATTTAGTTCAATTTGTAGCATTCAGAGTAAATGTATTAAGTGTGACTCTCATCTAACTCCACATTTTAGCTGATGATCTATAAAATTTGAGTTATAGTCGTTTTTGTGCCGGTCTATTTGAACAAGGTTTAAAAGTTAAACAGCTGTAGATGCAAATGTAATGATTACTTTCTGAGAGTTTTATTAAATTGTCTTGTTATTCATGACATAGTTTGCTTACAGGCAAACAAACAAAAATAGTATTAATGAAAAAAATCTTAGAGTGAGACAAAAAAGAAAAAGAAAACCAAGACTGTGTGGCTGTTTGGGAAAACGAGCAACCTCATACAGGTCAGAACAAGGAACATGTACGCAACATAAATCCATGGCTTGAAACTTAATATTATTAAATTAAAAGAAACCTAATCATTGCAGTATAAAAAAACAAGCAACACTTTAATCTGGGAAACTCAACACCGTAAACCTGCACAGCCTGTGGAAAGCACACTATCTCATCACCTGCTCACCGATGCCGTGATAAATATTAATTCTTGGATGAAGGAAAAAAAACAACACACATGCAAAAAAAAAAAATAACCCTACAGTAAGATAATTCCCTAATGCGGGGTACAGTTACAGCAAATGAAAGACTCAGGTCTGACTCACCCAGAGTTCATGGACAAGCTATTTCCATGCACTGCTTCAAGGTGGCACATAAACAGAGTCAGTTTAATGTGGAAAATACTCTAGGATAATAATCATGAATGTACTTTTATATTAACTCAGTAAAAAAGAGCTGAATAGTTTCACTCTTCTAATTATACTGTTTGCATACATGCATGAGGAGAGCATGCCTACAATGAGTGTGAGACCTCCACAGTTTGGACAAGCATGCCTGTTTTGATCGACAGAGGGTTAAAGCACAATGCCACGTTTATAGTAAGGTAACAAATACTGGCTTTTCAGTCTGTGTGTGCAGGAATGTTAGCTACTACAAGGCAGTGTGAGCTGCACTGCCTGTGAGTGCAGTAGTTGGGCATGCACGTGAGGAAGAGTGCACATGGCAGGGTATTAGAGAGAAGCCCATCAATATTCCCCTCAAAGGACTCCCCTCCCCTTGAGACAAATTTCCCCCCGTCTGCCTGATGCATCAGTTATTTCGGTCTCCTGTCCCAAAAAGCAGCATTTATGCACCACGAGAAGCATTTCAGCTCCTGAAAGCAGCAAACGATCAAACAAATACAGGTAGTACTCACAATGTAATATGGCCAAGCAGGAAATGTCTCTTTTGAAATATAAAAAAGTATTATCTGTGGCAACACCCAACACCACACACACACACACACACACACACACACACACACACACACACACACACACACAACTAGTTCAATTAAATATGAAGTTAGCTTTTCACTCTCAACTCATTGCCCTGTCCGGATAACTCCAAAGTCAGAGCTGTGTACCTAAATGACCTGTGCAACAGGTAGATCAGCAGGTTGGTACTGAGGGAACTGAGACTCCTGCGGTTTCAGGTGATGAACCTGATGATGGTTTGTAAATATGTGCTGATAGTTAAACTTGGCTCTCTGTCAAATGACTAAGTACAGAACCGAGACCAAAAAAGTGAACTACGAGCATTTAATGTTACTATCTCACTGGGCTGCTACTGTTGGTGAGTCAAAATTTCAGGACAATGAGCCATTTTTCTTTTGCAATATTACTTAATTCAAAGTGTTTGCCACCAAATGACCAGCAACATGTAAGATTGTTATTTGAAGATCACTACCTAATTCTGTGTGCACAGCTTATACATTTCTATTATAGGTCCTGCACATTATTCTGTTGCTGACCACATCAAATTTGCCTTTGCTGCTTTGCTCTCACCTTGGTAGCAGCTTCACTTTTATGATTTAATCTACTGGAGTACATTTTTAAAAATAAAGTAACACTGAACCAGACTGGTAGGTATATTGTGTTGTTTTTAATAGGTATTCATCATCGGTGCAGTTGGGCTTCAAAGTCGACCCCTGACAGGACCTGCCTTCCTTTAAATTATACAAATATTATTTGTTATCGTATTTGCTTATCTTAGCTAAACTAACCGTTTTGAAGGTCTAAAGCACACACCTTCAGGCAGATCCAGACTCAGATAAAGAAATTCAAAACTCTTGTCACATCACCAACTTTCTCTATCATTCCCGTCTCCACTGTTACCATCTATCATCAAAGTGCATTTCTCATGACACAACACAACAACCACTGTCTCCTCAGTGAGTCAATCACCAAATTAAAGTTGACCCTCTTTGACTTTTAAATCAAACACACAAATCCACACAAATAATTTAAGAAAAAATATACAAAAGGTATATGCAATCATGTAGTTCAATGCAAAAAAATACAAAACACTGAACGCAAGCAGAAACAAAGATTTAAGCAAAACAGAGCCTGACTTTGTGATCATGATGAGAAAGCAGTCATTTTCTGTGAACTCAGTTGTTGCGAGTGATCTGCACAAGAAAGAGAAAAGACCCCTCATTGGTTAAAAAAAAAAAGATAACCTAGAGATTGAAAAAGACAAGAGACTCTATGTTGTCAAGTAGAAAAAAGTTCTGACTGCTGCCAGACAGCAAGACTTCAAATATGTACAGACACTGGTGGGAGTCAGACGCCAGACCAAAATAGCTGGCATTGTGAAAAACTGCTTTAACAGATTAGTGATAGTGAGAACCATAGTTAAATGGTGAGTTAAATATAAACACAGTAATCCATAAAACAAAAGGGCACTTTAAGAGGCTATGCCTGCATGATAGGATGCCAACCACAGGGAATGAGGTGAATGGAGGAATATTGGCAAAGGCCCAAAATGAGCTTGTTGAGCAATTGCAGATTGGAAGGCTCTGCGTCCTCTCAATGACAAATAACTGTCTTTATCCACTGCTCATTTGGCTTTGATGGCATAGGCCACCAATATGTACCAATGGTGCACGTCATGGTTGTTATTTTATGCTTCTCATGCAGCAACTATGCAGAAAAATTTAGCCTGTCAGGAGATTAATATCTCCTCCATGAATCACCACCTAATTTTGGAGGAGGAGTTTGTGTGCCTGAGGATTGGAGCTATGCTGTCAGGCAAGTGGCCCCCCGGTTATGTCTCCCGAAGTCAAAGAGCAACTCACAATACTCAAATGGAGTAAACATAGCGAGAAGGTCAATGTCTCTTGTCCATACATGGGTTAAAGGGGCTTAATCTTCGAGCCAGGCATGGGGGAGGGGCTTTTTGGAAAGCGTCTGGGGATGCTCTTCAAGGGGCATTGTCAGGCTCTGCCTGAATAAGCTATGAGCTTACCTTCCTGTAGGCCCACCACCTAGAGTGGGTGGGGGTGGGGGGCAGGGGGTCAAGAACAAACTGCTAAGGGTTGCAGCCGAAGGCAGGCGTCTTGGCACTCTTACCCAAGTTTACTGAAGCTGGCTTTTAAGATGTGGAATGCTACCTCTCTGGTGTGAAAGGAGACTGAGGTTGAGTGGTATCGATTCAATATAGTCAAGCTCACTTCAGTGCATAGTGTGGGTTCATGAACTAATCTTTTTGAGAGAAACTTCAAAAAGAGAGAGTTGGAGTTTCGATTTCCCTGCTATTCAGTCACATATCGAGGTGCCTATGAGCAAAAAGCTCACACTGGTTAGTCTCCATAGAATGATTTATCTAGATTTACTGACTTACTTACTGACTTACTGACTGACTGACTCAAATTGTTTGAGCCTATGCATCGGACTGCATTTCGGTCTTCCTGGATTCATTAGTGAGCTTCTGGAAGATGCTCTAGCTTGGGACATGGATAGTGACAATGCAACTTGGAGGGGTGTGATTGGGAGATAGTGCCTCTCTGGTCTGAACCTGAGCAGTGTTTTGTTGTTGAACTTCTGTGCTAGTCAAGGTTTGTCCATGACTACGCCATGATGGACCAAGGTCTCTTTCGAGAGATTCTGTTTTTGGGCCTGGGAACACCTTGAAATCCCCCTGGAAGACCTGGAAGAGGGGGCAGTGAAAAAAATGTGTCTGAGGCTTTCCTGTTTAAGCTGTTGCCCTCAAGAGTTGAGTGTAGCAGCAGATAGTAAATGAATGGATGGAAATTAACATTTGCAGATTAAAGCTTGTTGCACATTACACTTCTCAGAGGTTGTGACGAATTGTTAGGTCCCACACGTGAAAGAGAACGATAGCTTTGTTTGCTTAGGGTAAACACTGAATCATTCAGGAAGGTCAAACAAGTGCTCTTGGCTCTGGGTCTACACCATTATTTGATACTTGAGCCTGAGACTGCAACATGGTGCTACTTTCACTCCACAACACAAACCTGATATGGGTTTTATCTATAACCAGGGCCAAGAGTCTATTTTCATCCAAACTGTTGATCTTTGAGGAAAGCCCTTCTGTTCTTGTTTATTCTGAGGCAAGTATGAATATAACCAATGTATATAACATATAATATAATATAACGTAACTCAAAGAAAAAATATGAGCTGAGCTGCTGCAGCAACTATTAAATATTTTCAAATATGTCATCTAAAATAATCAACTAACCTAATCATAAAAAGATCTCTAACTATGCCAGTGCTCATTGTTAAGTTACCCCCTTAGAACATCAAATGCCTGAACAGTAAAGTAAGGGTTTACATTTACGTGACACACAAATAGTTTGAAAGGGTTTATCAGCTCAGACATACATGTACATAAGAACAAAAGCATCCTATCTGAAGCAGACTCTAAATCCAAATCAGTTCTATGTAAACACATGTGACAGATAGTTTGGTGATGTATAACGTGAACTCAAAGTTTAAAGACAGTTGGTTAGTTCGCTAGGGTTGGCAATTTTGGAGAGCTAGCAGCAGCTCCTCTAAGCCCCACCCCCTCCTCCCAATCCCATCAGTGCTCCGCTCAAAGCCACACCCCCACCACAAACTTGAACGCACATCTGATAAGAACTCAGCGGAACAGAAGAGACCTGATGCAACGTGACATATTTCATTAAAATATATCAACTCTCCCTGGAAGCAAAACAAATAACTACCTGTCCAACAGAAAAATAGCAACCTCCACATCTTTTTTCAGGCCCTTCTGATGCTTCAATTGTCTCCACTGCTCATGGGTTTGAATATTTCCTGTGATGGACTGTGTTTCTCTGTGCTCTTTGTGATCTTGTCTCCTGTCTTCCACCTCCTCCTCGGTCTGCTTATTGCACACACCTGTGGGTTGTTTGTAATCAGCCTCTGTCCCAGGTGTTGTCTCTCCCATTCCTTGTGTATATAACTGCTCTGTCTTCACTATGTCCCTGTCGGTTCATTGTGTGCTGTTTTGCCCCAGCCATGTGGGATGTCTCCTTGTGCCTCTTCATTTTTCCCTGTACTTTCCAAGTCCTCTCTGTGCCTCTCCAGAGTTTTGTATTCATAGTGAGTGTTTTTGTTTTGAATTTTTTCTATATGGGAAGTCATTGCCTAAAATTTTATGATTAACTGTTTGCATCAACCGTGGTTGTCTGTCAGCAAAATATCTCCTCAACCATTAGGATTTTAACAACACGTTTAGAAAGTAATCATTGAATGTAACTCAATAGCCTGAGTCAATCCAATTTAAGTTAGCAAATCAATTTTGGCAAACACTAAAATGGCTCTAACTCAGTCCATTTGACAGATATTGAGCTAAAATCTGATGGAGCAGTAGATGAGAGTCAATCATGAAACATACTTTGAGGGTGACATCCTCCATGAGATCAAGATTTGATTTAGCCGTTTTTTAAATGAATACAAACTTAGTTTAAAACTCAGGCAGAAACCGCAGCAGACAAGATGTGCTTCTTCAAGAAATGCTAAGCCTTTAAAATTTCACACTCTTCCTCATTTAACTCTTGAAAAGTGCTTTTTCATTTATACTCCCTGGAAGAAATGATTTGAGACAGTCCAAGTCCGATGGCTGAAACTCAAATTTGTCTGTTTGTTACATAAGCTACAGCACATCACCAAAGCAGCATTGTTCAGAGGAGAACAAAAGCCAAACGCCATGGCATGCTTTTCTCAATTGCTGCTTTAATACAAAATGACGCAGATCAGTACCCGGGCATTTGCAAAGGTCAACACAGTGCAGAGAAAGAACAACACCAATCAGGACAAGACCTCTTATGATTAACACAGAGAAACAAGCCCCCCTAATGTCCTTGAAACTTATTCAAGGAACATTGAGTGGGTTTGTTATTTTCTACTCAGCCAGTCTGTGAAGACAATTCCCTCTTTTTGTTTCAAAGGACAAAAGAGAGGTCATCGTCTGTTCCCTTCGACAACCTCCTCTTGTCACATTTGGACCATATGTACAGAATCATGCTGGGTTTTGTCACATGAGCGCAACACAGAGATGATCATAGAAAAACACAAATGTATTTACAGTTTACACTTTTGATTTATGTTCTATCTAAGTCATCTAAACTGTTGTGTAAATCTGATCCTGAGCCATTCTATTAAGAATAACTTCAAAAATTCAATGTAACAACAAGTCAACATGGCTTGGAATTGTGATTATTCTTCGATTTTTGATTTATTTATTTATTTGTGATTTAGATTTCCTGGTTCGTCTTATGCTTTGTGTTTGCTGTTTACTTGGTCAGTCCTTGTGTTGTAGTTCAGTTTGTTTCCTTATTAGCTCAGACTTTGCTTCAGTCTGTTTTATTTGTCAGCTTTTCCTGTCAGTTTAGATTCTTATTCATTTGTGGTTTTGTACTTTACAGTTTAAAATATTTTAGTTGACATTTCAGTCTTTGAATTGTTTGCATTCCGGGGTTAACTCCTCGTCACCGTGACAGATTAGACAGAAACTTGTAAGGTCTTGTTTATCTTTACACCCCACCCCCACCCCCTCATTAACCTGTTTGACATTCACGTGAAAGTAACTAGTTCAAGACACGTAACTGTCCAGAAGATAATGTAATTGCATATCAACAAAGTTAACTGATAAAGTTATACAATGCCTTGTTTTCTGGGTTTGAATTACTTTATGCAGCGTAGAAATAATTTTTGGTGCAAGGACTCAGAAACAGATGAACAAGGGCCTCTCTCTGTGAGGGTTGGAGAACGCTGTGAGCTGGAGAAGCCATTGTGCTATGGCTCTGCCTGGTAGCTGGCTGGGTAAGTGATTGGTTGGCTGCTGTTGAGCCAGGAACCTGTCTGGGCCCACCACAACTTTGGCTGGGTTTGGAGATCAGTAATGGCGTCAAAAGCAGTGAAGACATTGAGGACCTAAAAATAAGCATGAATAAGGTGGGAGGTGAGTTGGCTACCATTTCAAAACAACTGTGCAACACTGAGTAATGAAATTATGGATGTCAAAAAGTTGCATGAGCAACAACAAACTCTGATAATAATTTTTAAAAACACAACTGTTTGACTTGTTTGTTTACAAACAGTGAAAAAAGGAGTGTGGATTTGATAGTAGGGCCAGGGAGTGTGGACACAGGATTGGAGAAGGTAAGGTTAAGGACTCAGTGAAGAAGAGGCGCAGACATGAAGCTAAGTTCCAGGTGAGCCCAGGAAGGGCAGTGGTGTGAGTTTGGGATCCAGGGAAGTGGGAACCACACGGGGTAAAAAGTGAGCTGTAAACAGCTGCTTGTACTTTCACTCCTATTAGAAGTTTTGAACACATCACACACTGTTTCCTTATTGACTGTTTCCTATTTAAAGCCTTCAACAGCCTTTCACTATTATATATAAACATGTTACCTAGTTACACTCCTGATCTGCAGATTGTGGTAACTTAAATATGCTGCATATGCTTTACAAATCAGAGGAAGCTGTTTTTAATAATTGTGCATTAATGCAACGGACTGCTCCTCCCCTGGTTTTGGTTCTGATAGCAGCACCACTGTTTCCTTTAAGAAGTTACAAACTATGCTTTTAGCAAAAGCATTTGATTAAGGTTTTATTGCTTATAGACTCAGTATTGTGTCACTCCTGTATAATTTTGTATAATTTTGTTTATTTAACTGTATAAAACTATAACTATATATACAATTAGAAACTCTATGTTCTAAGTTCTTACTAGAAAGTACATTACATTGATTTGTGCTTAAAATGTGCTTTATAAGCTTTATAAATAGTTTAAGATCTAACTAATTTACTTTTTTAATATTGCAACTGTACTCATATGCAGATGATCTTTCCACCCTGTGAAAAATATTTTTAAAGTCTGTCTGTGACATAGTCTGATCTGGTTTGCAAACAGGACAGACAAAGTCCTCACATCTGATCTCTGCCTATAGGAGCCACTCCTGCTCCACTTATGCAATCCTCAAAGCCCTGCCAAATTAACCAGGACAAGCTAGTTGGAAGCGAAACCACAGCCCAGTTTTGGCTAATCTGTGGGCTTGCGCATCCGGCTTGCCACCTGCAAGTTCCCTCCAGCCAACAACCCGGTTTGGAGGACTGACTGACATCTTTAAAGGTTCTTTGGAGCTCTTCAAGAACAAAAGAACAAAGTCACCAGGAAACTGGACAACGGGGTACAAGCCACAGTAAAAAGTGGGAGAGGGGGACATTTTACATAAAACCTCTGCACCAGGATTATTCAGCAACTAATGAAAATGTTTATTACTGCAAATAAAAATGTTTTTGTTGTTGCAAGCAGCTAAACCAGGATTCACTTTATTCTGATGAAAAATGTTGTACATACATACAAACACTGGGAGTCCTCTGCAGCTCTGTCTGCCTGTCATCATCAACACATCACCACAGAGAGGCAGTAGGCCATTCATTCAGGCTTCAATAGGAATGACGCAAGTTCCTGACCTGTTTGGAGTGCTGCGTCCCAAACCTGTTCTTCTGGACCAAGGCCCACTTGCCTCCACACACACGCACACCATGACCTGGCATGCTCACATTAGCTAGAACAGCTGAGACACAGCCAGGACCTCCAAGAGGTCCAATAACATTCTGTGGTCTCTCCAGGGCATCTCCTGGCATGAGGTTATCTTGATATGTAACATTGTTGCCTAATTTCTTGTTGTTAAACTAAAGACAGCTACCACACACACAATCTCCAACCAGGCATAGATATTTGGTTTTCAAACTCCATTGCAGTTTATTTCACACCTCAACCTTTAAACTGAAATATATTGCAAGTTGCAATAAAATAAAGTACAGTCTCTTTTAAATAACAAACCACCGCCATAGTGTCATTTTAAGTGGAACTGTTTTTTACTGTGTGACTATATCTAATATTGCTATCAATAAATCTGTTTTCAAAGCTTATTTTCTCTCTTAAAATGAATTTAAGAACATGAAAAACCTCCTGAGGGAAATAAAGTGAAGTTTTGTTGAGCAAATTTCACGTTTTGAAAACTGCTTTTTATGTGGCAGTTGAAAAATTCACAATTCAGAGTTGTGGCCCCTGAATCGTTCACTAACAGCTGCCGAAACCCGGGATCGAACCAGGGACCTTTAGATCTTCAGTCTAACGCTCTCCCAACTGAGCTATTTCGGCGCATGTAGTCGAAGGTTTTCGTCAATCATCGGACGAATCACGTGACAGCTTTCACGACCTGGTTTTGGTTTTGCTGCCATCTACCGGGTTCTGCTGTGGATGAGCACATTCGAATGGATATATTGTAACACCTAATGAAAGATTCCAAAATAAAAGTTTTAGTTCCAGTAGTATCATCCAATAAGTCGCAGTTCTAAATTCATATTTCATTAGGCCTAGGCTACTTAATCTGAACTGAAGGAGAAGTCCATGAAGTCTTTTTGTCTATCATTTTAAGGTGTGTCTTAAAATTCACTGCTATCTTTGGTCCTATAGACCTTATCTACATTTTCAGAATGCACACTAACATGTCGGATCAAATTTTACTTTAGCCTTTAACTGCAGAAGTTTAAACAACTCTGTCTGAAACAATCTTCTCTGCTATTCTTCCTAACAGCCACCAGAGGGCGGCATTTGACCATTCCTCTCCACGGTGAGACCAGCGGGTCTGAGGGATAATGCAAATGTTTTGCAGGATGTGGATATTTTGGAAAAATATTCATTTTTGATTCAGTTTAAAGGCAAAGATATGTCCTGTCATCTTCTACAATAATTTTTGATTTTTTATCTTTTTTTTAGCAGTGCGTTTGATTTCTTCTTTTTAAATTTTGAATTAGGCTAGAGCTTTGGGACTGGCAACAAAATAAAACCGTAAAAAACAAACATATATTTTTCATGTAACTGCTGTATATTTAAGCATAATCAATAACATTAAATCATTTTAATTTTATAGCTATATTTACACGATGTTGAAGAGAAAAAAAACTGACGGGTTTGTGGAAAAAAAAGACAACGGACATTTATTTTGTACCTCAAGTTTTTTCTGACAGCTTTTCTCCTTTTCAGCTTCACCAATGGAAAAACAACATTCATCAATCACAGCCAGGCTGGCCCGTATTTCAGCTGACAGATTAGTTTTGCAGAATCAGTCTTTGACACAGGCCATTTTGTTTTTTCAATTTTCTCCATAAATTTCCAGCCTGATTTAGTTCTGAACACAATGGCTGTTTTACCGTACTGATATATATTTTTCTTGATGTTTTCACATTCCTGTCAAGATGCATTATCAACCTGAAAAATGATTTTATCAGAATCAGCAGACATTTTTTTTTTTTGCTCAATGCACAGGGTCAAAATTTAAAGGTCACATTTGTGTTAATGGCTTTCCTGTTCTTTAGAACATTGGATTCTTTTTTTATTTCTTTTTGCACGTGTTTAAGTTTCATTGCTTTCAGCTTGTAGTCTTGATTCTTTTTAACATTTTCCTTGGTCCACATATACGTGCAGGCTTTTTTTAAACCTTACCATTTTCTTTGTACTTTTTTAGGCTGTTCCCTCTTCATTGAATCATCCTCCTCCATCTACCTCCATCTCTAACTACATCCATATATCTCCTCTTTGTGGAAAAAACCAAGCATATTATAACAAATTCTGGGTTGAACAGTAAATAGTTGTCTCAGCAGTTTAGAGTCATGTTTATGACGGCTGCATGAACATCCTCCAAGGGTGGCCGTCCCATGTTTTTCCTCAGAAAGAGGCAGAAATAAGTAATATAGTTTAGATTAATCTTGAGTTTTCTACCTGGACTCAAACATTTGCATACCGTGAAAGCTTGAGCTTATTCGTGTGACATTATAAAAAAGACAAACAGCTTTCTGTTTAATGTTTTATAACAATAAACTGAAAAAGTCTCACAATTGTGTGTTTTTGCTGTTGAATTCTTGTAAAACATGTGATTAAAATAGCTCTCTTGTTCAATATGACCAAAAATAATTCTGCTCTTTGTATCAGAGCTGTGGATTATGTTGGCAAATTTATAATCTCTTATGAGGGCTTTTTTGGGTTCATACTGGCATTATGGGCGACAATAAGCAATCAGTCACAAATCAAACCTGACAGAAGCCTTTAAGCTGCAGAGTTTGCTTCTGTTGTTTGTTAGGGCAAGCCAATAAGCAGTTCCAACATGTAATTGTATGTTTAAAAAAAAAGTCTTCAGGGAATCCATCAGGGTACTGTTAGTGAGGCTGAGGCCTTTACCACCTCCTTTTTGGAGCAATTGTCCTCCAGAGTTCTGCTAAAATGTGATGAAACAGGAAAATCCATCTTTGCTGAAATGCTTTTTATCATTTTTGGTTTACAAAAGAAGAGGGCTGAACATCAGTTGGTCACATTCAGCAGACTTTAGTATTGTATTGTATTGTATTATTATGTTATATTGTATAAATGTATTTATTTGTACATTTGTTTCTTCTCTAATTTACACATATTTATTTGTGACAGAGGTCACCCTGATGCAGCTCAAAGCTGCTGTTCCTCTTCTTTCTGTTGGTACGCTTTTATACCAACTGTATGCCTGTGTTGTTTTAACATTTTCTTCATCTCAAGTTTGAAAGGAAATGTGAGTTACATCGCCAACTTTTACCTGAAGTGTGAACTTTGCTCTCATTTCTAGGAAAAGCTTTTTTACAACATCTGATTATTTCAAAGTGAGTCAGTTTCCAAATGAATCAAGTTTTCCGTCAAAGATCTGCTGAGCAATTTACAATCAAAGAATCACACAAACCTATTTGATCTTCTCTAAAGGAGAGCACAGTAAAATGGGAATAAAAGGTGCATTTTAGGCCAAATTAGGAGCTTTCACAAACACCACAAACTTTGTGGAGATAAGGAAAAATCAGATCCCGTGGGGGCAGACTTGTTAAAAGCTTCGTGCTCATCCCACAGAGTTGCAGAACCCACAGAACATACACAAAAATGGAGACAGTTAGCTTATTGCTCCATCACAACATGATGTTTTACAGCATCTCGTGTACCTCATCATTAATTTAGGTTTTTTTTCTTTTTTCAGTAAAGGCTCCTTGGTGACACCTGAACTAAATGAAACAAAATGATTCCAAAAATATGCTTTGCGTTTTCAAAATCTCCTAAGGCAAACTTGACACCAGTTTAAAAGATGTTTTTCTTTGTACCATAAACCTGTGTTTGGTTCTTCCATGCCATTTGGTTTTGTTCAAATCCAAAAGGAAAAAAAAAAAACAGCTGAAAGTAAGTATCAGCGATCTACTTGATTTCTCTGCTGAATTAGCCCACTTTGCCCTGCAGGCTTCATCCCACATAGATGACCCTCTTTTTACTTTCATTGCTCAGGCCTGCAGCGCTCTGCTCCCACGCAGCGCGAGGCCTACGCAAAGTTTTCATCAGCAGCTCCTGAGCTGGCGTGTTCAGGTGAAGCCCACTGGGAGGGTCACATGATGACAAGTGCCAGGTGTGCACGCTTGGTGACACCCGCAGGACCAAAATGGCTTCAAGGGAGAAAACAAATAGTTAGCTCAGCAGTGATGTTTGATTTTAACACCAACTGTGGCGATTCTAAAATTAACACAACACCCACGTACTGTTGGCTGCTTTCTGCAACAAATTAACACATCAACAAATACAATGCATTGTGCAAAATACAGTTCTTGTTTTATACAGGCCTAAACAAAGAAACAAAAATTGTAAAAAAAATAAAAATATATATATATATATATATAATACTACATGATTTATTTTAAATGAAAAATGTCAATATCATGGTTGCACATGATACCAGGAGTTCTCATCGCATCTAGACCAGGGCTATTAAACTGGTGGCCCACAGGCCACATCTGGCCCACGAGGGACTTCTGTCCAGGCCACCAATGAGTGCTCCCTCACCCCAATTTTTTGGAGTTTAGTTAGTTAGTTAGTTAGTTAGTTAGTTAGTTAGTTAGTTA
>JAVKLF010000110.1:17029977-17045785 GCA_034783495.1 Millerichthys robustus | reverse complement strand
TTAGTTAGTTAGTTAGTTAGTTAGTTAGTTAGTTAGTTAGTTAACGAAGGCGTTAATGTCCTAATCATGGCAAAGGGCTGAGACATACTTGCAATAACAGCATTGTAAGAGGGGGACAATTGGACCCGGAGGCCTCCACCCCTGTTTAACGGCAGGCAGTTTCTCTTCACAAAAATGGCTTTCTTTACTCCTCCATCAACGTCCTCCAAAATGTTCTTCCCTATCACTGACACATGAGCTGTTGGCTTTAAGTAGCTGTGGCCCCTAAACAATTTAGTTGAATAGCCCTGTTTTAGACTCACACCATCTGAACAAATCTGAACATTTACTTACTCAACTCATGGTTGACAACATGCAATGTCCAGAAACACGAGCCCTCAAAAAAGCAACTAATGCATCACTCAGTATTTCATATTTATTGGTGGAATTCTTTGTTTCTTGTACATTCACGTAAAAACAATACCATGGTAAGTGAAGGTAGCACATTCCTGTTGTATGACAATATATATTTACATTTTCCACATTATTTACATTTTCTTTACATTCAAAAATGTATTGTGATAAAATCATTGATCTTTTGTTGTTCTGCTGCAGAAATGGTTTCTCTATAATATTCCATCCTCACCCATCAATGAGCTGACCCATCAAAAACAGAAATGAGGCAGTTGTGAGAAACATTCCTATAATTTGAATGAAAATGTGAGGTTGGTCAAAATGGCATTCAGTTGTAGAGTTTACAAAAAATAAACTACAATCTGGGGAATATTTACATTATTCACACACAAGTTCCTTTTAAATTAAAACCATCAAATGCTTTTTCAGGGTGTTTTTGGTTCATGCCAAAAGTCCAAAACAAGCCACATGGAAACCTTAAATGCAAGAATTAGGTTTCGTTGAGGATGTGTTAGAGAGGGTTTTGTTTTAATTTAATTTAAGAAGAATGGATGACAAGGTGGGCAGTAGGAGGATGGGGGTCAGCTGTTGTCCAACATCAGAAAGATGTTTCAACATTCTCTATCCAGCTAAGATGAAGTTACTTTTTTGTGTTGTAAAATTGCATGGAACCACTGCATTAATTGATTTTCTAAAAACATAACTCAAAGCCACATTTATTCCATACTGTCTTGACCCTCATCCTCATCATTTCCCCAAGTGAGGACCATGAAAATGTCCTCACTTTGCAAAATCGACCTACTTTGTTCGATTAAAAACTCACAATGGTCCTCGTTTTGATATAGAATACAAGTACACCCCACCCCCCACACTTTGTGAAGTTGCATGTCACTGTATCTTCATTATAAATATCTAAGTTTATTCTCTTTTAGAACAAAAACATATAGTTAATTCACTATTTTCATAGCAAAATAAAAGCAGGGGTAATAATAAATACATTCAAAGAACCTTTCTGTGATTTATGAGAGTAAACATTGTTTTGAAAACCTGCCTCGGATCTTTTGAGCAGGAGGCAGATCATACCTTCTTCTGGTCAGGATAAACACACTCTTTAGGACAGTTATGTAAACCCCAGTCTTTGACAGAGAGCAGAGTATATGCTTTCAATTGTTTGTCGAATGGTTCTCCTCAGCTGTGGAAGCGGTGTGAGCCACAGTGACGGCAGCATCCTGCTGTAAATATTGCCTGAGGTGAGGGGAGCTGTGTTTGGCGGGAGCCCACTGCTGGTGTTTGTATTAAAACATATCCCAGAGGTAAGAAAAAAAGTTCATCTTTTTCACTGTTTTTTTTTTTGCATCAGTGAGTTTCCTATTGGAACACATGTGACTCTTGTCTATTTGGTTTTTGTTAGGATGCTAGCTTTAGTCACATGTTTTAGTCTCACAGGGCCTCTGCCAGGCGACGGTCAGCACCTTCATTTGCTTCCAGTCGCAGCTGTTGGCTGCTTTTTCTGTTCTCCACCCAGGAGTTGTGTATTACTGTACCCCCTGGGGAGGGGTCTACCTGGAGCAGGGACACTACCCTCTTCTTAACTTTAGCGCGGAGTGCGCGACGCAGTTTCTGTCGAGTAAAGGCATACAGCAACGGATGAGACACCGTGGTGCCATAAGCCAGGGCCAGGAACCAGAGGCGCAGGCTGACCAGGACATCACTGGGCCCAATGCCCAGGATTAGCATATTGGTCACAGAGAGAGGAGCCCAGCAGCCAAGAAAGGTTGTGATGATGATGAGGGACATCCTGAACACCCTTCTCTGGCGTTCCCGCCTATCTCGGTGGCGTCGCACTGCCCGGCGCAAAGCAATGATCGCTGATACAGAGGCCTGGACACCCATGGTGGCTGGCAGGTGAGTGGCAGCAGCCATGTCAGAGGTGACTAGTGGTGCGGCAGAAGACAGGGCAGGGGGGGATGTAGCCGTTGGGGTGGGGGACGGAGATGAAATGAGTGGAGGACGGTTGAGTTGTTTGGTCCCATCTACGGTACACTGTTCTCCTCCTGCCTCCTCCCATTCATTCACAGTAAGTACTGTCTTCCTTTTACTTTGTCTCTTGTGGTGCCTCCTAAACCTCTGGCTTTTCCTCATGTGGGAGCCGATACGAATGTTTAAAGCCCTCAGTATTCTGGAGTAGGTAAACAGCATGACTGCCACTGTCGTGAAGAAGATGGGCACCTGCAGGATAAGATGGTAATACATAGCTGTGCCTGTCTGAATGCCCTGACCACCAATGCATAGGACGGTCCTGTTATGCCATGCCGACACCGCTGTGTTGCTAACGTCCTGTGAAGGCAAAGACAGGGGTGTCACCTGTTGTGTTTCCTCTTTTTCATCTGCACTGGACCACTGCACCTCCAAGAATGGCATGAAGAAGACTGCAACCGAGGTGACCCAGACAGCAGCCAGGAGCAGAGACGCTCTGCGTGTTGTTAGCAGCCTGTTAGCTGGTCGTACCGAGATGTCATATCGATCCAAGCTGATAACCAGGATGTTGATGGCTGTGGCAATGCTGGCGAATGTTACACATGCCTCGTGAAAGCAGCAGATCAAAGCCAGGTTTGGTCCTGGAGGCAGGAGCACAATAACCAGAGTAAGGGGTACACAAAGGACACAAACCGCCACGTCCAGCACGTGCAGGTTAACTGTCACCATGTTGCTCACAGAGTCCACCAGATTGGACTGAGAGCAGTAGAGCACCAACACGGTCAGGTTGCTGCTGAAACCCAACACCAGCTCCAGCATGAGGAAGGCAGTGAGCGACACCTGGAAGCCCAGCGAGTACGGCATGTGCCAGAACATTGAACTAGCGGATGGGGTTCCATCTCCGTTCTCCTGACGGTCGTCCATACCCTCCATGCCTGCCAGCGTTCCAACCCATTCAGCGGTGGCTGGGCCAGAAGTGTAGGTGCCAGTCTCCATGACGACTCTTCAATATATTGTGCCTGGCCCGTCGCTGATTGGTTCCCATAATGCACCAGTCTGAGCTTCCATGATGCAGGGGTGAAACACGGCTTCTTGACAGTGCTGTGGAGATGAGAAAACAATGCAGACAGATGAGAAATGCACAATGGGAGACAGAATCAAAACACATTATTCTCTTTCATAATATGTCAGGGTTCCAGGCAAAACTTTGGATAGAAAAGCTATAACACAGACATCATAACCCATGCACATTTCATACATGTGCATAAATAAACCTCAGCTTCCACAGATTGAGCAAGTGCTGAATTATGCATCAATCCATCCCTCAATGAGCTGTCAATCAGGATCACTGATTACCATTTTGTCTTGGCCACAGCTGAAGATGGGCTCATACACTGCCAGAAAAACGCAGGCTGCAACAATAAAGAGTTCTGGAGCTCAGGGGAATGACCAAATTCAATGACACTCATTTCTCAGACTCACAGGCAATCAGCTGGCCTCAGTGGCACAGAAGAAACAACACATTCAACAAGATACACAGAAATATCATACTCTCTGCTGACTGGAGCAGACCAAAAGGGCAATTTCAATGCTTTAAGTGTTAACAGAGGAAAAACATGATTGTAACATGAATAATGTTCACATGAACAGCTATGAAATGTTTGAGATGCAAGTTGTTTTAGGACGGCAGCAATCCATCTTCATCCTGTCTCTGCTCAGAGAATAATCCAGTCAGACAGTCTTTATTTCTCAACAAACTTCTTTATTTCATCTTTTCTTTTATTCATAAACAACATATTTACATCTGACATGGTAAGAAAACTAAAATGTTTATTTCCACTAACCACTTTTTATTTATAACTTGTCTCTCTTGGTGTGTTGAGAACAGAAAATAATGCTGTTTTCATTGCCTCAAGTTTTGCTCCTTTATGTTAGCTGTAGAGGTAATTTGGAAATAATAAGGGGAAATATATATAACAGAAGGAGTTTAATTATATCACAACCATCTCTGGCTTCAGAGCAGCTTTTTCCTCCTCTGCAGTTGTTGGCAGGTTGGTGGTAGATTGTCTTGGATTAACAGAGGAAATGCTCAGTTGTGCTGTGATTGGTTGTTTCACTGCAGTGTTGTGGATGGTTCGTTTCTGTATGAAGCAACTAATGATGCACTAAAGGAGTCAGTTGTGAACTTAGAAATGTGGCGTGTTAAATGTTTCCATGTTTATTTCATGTTCATGTTTTTAGTTCTGCAGAGCACGTGTGTAGGATTTTGTGATTCATAGAAATGTGAAAAGTCAATCATATTTTTTAAATCATATTCATGTCCACCTTAGCCATCCTTTCCCATACTTGCAGAAACAATTTAGAGAAAGGTGTTTCCAATCTTGGTCCTTGAGGGCCAATATCCAGTGTGTTTTCTTGTTTCTCTGCTTCAACACGCCTGATTTTCATGAATGGATGATTAACAGGATAATTGGAATAAATAACTGAATCACTGAATCAGGTATGTTGGAGCAGTGAAACAAGTAAAACATGCTTGTTTTACTCCAATCCTATGGATATGTCAGAGGACATGTCCGATCCAATCCCCTGATTTATGGTCTGCCAACAAACATGTATAACCCTAACTCTTGTTTGGTAAAAATCCATAGACTATTTTTGCGATATAAACTATAAACTTGGCTCTTCTATAGTACAGCTATTAAGGAAGGCGTTAACAACTTGTGCTCTGAACAGAAATTTAAAAAGTAAAGCTTTTTGTTCTATCAGTTACAAAACATTTTACATAAAGTAATCTAAATTTAATTCACTTCAATACAAAACATTGATCAGAACAGTTTTAGAGTTTTTGTTCAGAGCCTGATCCCTTTAAAACATGAGCAGTTTCCTTGAAATAGAACCAACCCAGCACCAGAATCCAGCTCGCAGGAGACCCCCCCTGCTCCTGGTGGTATATGTACGGTAGAATATAAACAAATGTGATGGTGGATCAAATGGAAAGAGACAGCATTCAAAATTGCAATTACCAATCCTGGTGAATTGGTGTGCTCATAAGGTTATTGTTGTCAGGGTGAGGGGGGCAGTGATGTAGAAAACTTTATTGCTGATGATCATTGCTCAGATTACAAGTAAGCAGGCTGTCATGGTGTATCAGAATAAGACACATCAGAGGCATAGATGGAAATATTGCAATTAGTGAGGAGATATGCCTCCATAAAGCAGGCTGTTACATTGGGTCAGGCGTTGGGCTGCTCCGCTGGTTGTTACGTAACGCCAGCTGAACAGATGTATGTATGAGACTGACCGTTCTGACCTGCACGTATTGTGGAAATAATACTGATTTGTCCAAGTAGACACTCTAACTAATATTGGTTCCTGCAAACACTATTATTTAAACATTTACATAGCTTTTAGTTTCACATTACACTTTGTTTTATTTAAAACAGTAAATAACTTCTCCCAGAACTGTATCCAGGCAGCACCAGCACATCTTGCTGTTGCAATTTGCCACCTTTCCATTAAATGGCCTGAACTTGTATAGTGCTTAAACCAATCCAAGGGTTCTAAAGTGCTTCACACTACAGTCATTCACCCCAAAGACACAATGACTGAGATGGACAGAGTGGGGATTGGACCAGCAACTCACCGGTCACAGGACGACTCCCCAAACCACTTTTCCACAGCTGTCCCTTATTTGTTTAATCCTTATTAGATATTCTGAGATTTTAAAATGTCACCAACATATTTTCATTATTTAGCCCATTTTCTGAATGTAAAATCCTGATAGTTTTTTTTCACCAACCTATTTTTGGCATTTAGACCATTTTCCTTACATTTTGAACCCTTTTCTCACAAAACATCTTCTGTGTATTCAACTACATTTAAACATTTTTTGTGGAATGGCAGGAGACCCAAATCAGATGTTTTGTCTTGTACTGGTATATTAGTTATATTGAGTTTTATGGCTTCTCTCTGAAATGATGAGTTCTATTAGCTCAGAAAATGATTCACTTCTTTATTATGTAAGCCAAAAGCGTTGCGATGTAAAAAAAACTCAGCGAAGGTTGACCACAGGTCAACCATATAACACATAAACACTTTTCTGAAATGTTCTAAAACTTGGAGTGTCAAATGTAGGGTAAAGCAGGAGGTTGGGACACACACTTCATAAATATATCTTGGACCAGTACCTGGCTCCCTGACCTGAACATTTGTCATTGCTCACTGAGGCAGTAAGTGATGTGTGAGAAGCATTTAATCTCTGTAACAATAGCTGCATTTTTACCTTTTCTAAGGGATTTTTGTGTGAATGCTGAGTCAGCAATCGCACCATTGTCTTCTTTTTTGTTGCTCCTTCAGTACATATTTTGCAGTAGCTCAATGCTCTGAGCTGCTGCAGTGTAATCCTGAGGCTGCTGGTTTGTGCTCAGGTCATGGAGAAGTGGGGAGCAGCCAAATGAAAAAAAAATGTTTTTGGCTGTTTTAACCATTCCTATATCAAAATCTTTGGCTCAGTCAAAAATAGTGGAAAAAATATTTTAGTAATTTTTACACATTTTGCATTATTTACTTGCATCTAACAAATATGTCAGAAAATACATTAAGATCTTCTTAGTTTCTCACGGATCTCTGAAATCTGTTTCGGCATACTTGCTCTCCTGTCTTCTTAGGTCAATTTTAATACCATGCTAATTTTAGTTTGTTGCTCATTTTAGTTTTTAGCTCAAATTTAGCAGATTCTATTTTGTAGTTACAGTTTTGCTAAGATTACCTTTTAACTCCTGTTTGATGGTATTAGCTTTTAGCTAAAATTTTGGCAGTTGTAAATTTTAGCAACTCTTAAGCAAATGTTAGTTTTTAGAAGCTAAAAGCTTGCAAAACTACCTCTTCTGTTTATTTTAACTTAAACAATTTTTAACAAATTCCAACAGTCATTCAGCACTCTGTTCACACTGTATTTCTGCAGAATAAACAGTTTTTCTAGTTTTTAATGTTCTATTTTTATCTTCTTCAATAAATAAGATTACCAGATTATATTCTTTCCTCAAGACAAACAGTGCTAAACAACTACACCACAATGTTTTGTTTTTCTTATTATTCAGCTGCACATAACTCACAGTGCACTGCTGGGTAGTCTGCTGTAAATGTGGATGTGCTGCAGCTTAATTACTGTCAGTATGAGGTGCAACTCTGACAGGGCAGGAGCGATAGATTTAACACCACAAAACAACATGACTGCTAAATTAATTTTTTCCCAAATGTTTTTACATGGCTCAAAAATTGATTCAACAATGAATATAAATTCAACAATGATAACTGGCAGTACAAAAAATGCTGACGCTTTCCAGTTTCAAAGTTCTGATTTTAGCGTTTGGATGAAAATAGTCCAGCTGCAGTTATTTAAGGCTGAAGTAAGATAGAAGTCAATGTTAAAACACACCCTCACCATCATCACTGGTTAGTAAGGGGCAACTAATTACAACTAAACCTGCAGAATGCTCCAATATTAAACAATTGGATACCAGTTTATTTTCCTCTGAACAGAGCTCACCACAATGATCACAAATGTACAAGACAGGAGAGCAGGATCACAAATTTATAAACTCTCTGCACGTCTTTGGTTTAGCAGCTTTACATTCAGTCGAGAGACGGAGTCATTTTTCCATCGCCTTCTGTTGCTGCAGCAACCACGCTACATGAGACCTGATTAATGAGGGCATAGGTACAGAACTGACAGTGACTACGAGACAGTGGTGTACTAAAGTTGAAAGATTTCTTAGCAACAAATACAGAAACTGAAACAAGTTTTATTCTTGTGGGGGGAAGAAAAAGTAGACAGAAAATAGATGCAGTGATGGGTGTGTGGAGTCACAATACTAACAATGTAAAGCTGGAACATAAAGAAAAAAAAACTTTGCTGCATTTTTATGTGTTCATGTTTTCTTTGACTATTAGGATGCAATGTATGTATATTACCTACCGCCTTTAACGCTAATATTTTAAACTAAGATCACCTTGTATTTAGAATGATGGAGTTATGGAGCTATTTTAGTCAAACCTCGAAAATAACATTACATGTTTTCATTTAATCTGTTAGTGCTATGTATTGTGAATGACTCTCAGCTACTATCACATCAAATTTCAGCTCAATATCTGTAAAAGTCACTGAGGTATAGACATTTGCGTGAAAATTAATGTGGATTAACTGTGGTGGACATCTTAAATTGAGTTAACTTTAAATGTTAATCAGTTGTGCCTATTCAACCTTTGGATGTTTTCTGCTTTTATTGTCCTCATGGTCAACATAAACTGGCCTTTTTACAAAAAAAAAACCCAAAACATATTTCAATTTCAAAGTAAAATCAAACTTCTAGAGTTATACCATTTAAATACAATTTTGTAATGTCAAATTTGTGACAACATTATTATTCATGTCCTTTAAATGGATTGTCCTAATTCAAATTAGAGGAAAGATTATTGAAATGTGCAAGTCAAGATGGATATGAAAGGTTGTACAAGACCTTAAACATCCCCGTGAGTTCTGATACATCCACCATCAAGAAATTAAAGAAACATTGGGCATGTGTAAAGCTACCAAGAGCAGGCTGTCTTCACAAACTGAGTGACCGTGCAAAAAGAACGATTGTGGGAGTCACCACAAAGACACCTGTGAAAACTTTGAAGGAGTTACAAAACAAATGTAGTAGGCATATAGGTTGCAGCAGCTTGTTCTACTGGGAGTGTTTAGAGAAATAACTCTGGAAACACCGAGGAAAGTACAGAAGAAAAGAAATGATGCATGAGCCTGCAGCTGCCTTGCTCGACATTTCCTGCTGGTGAAAGGGTGAGCGGACTGATTGCCTGGGCTTTAAATCGACACTGAAATGAAATGGAAATGCACATTTTCTGACAAGTGGTGCATTGTCATTTTATAAACAGGACATGCATCACCTGAAAGTATAATCTATCCAAGACGCCTGCAGGAGAGGGAGATTAGAAAAAAAAGGGCCTGAGCAAGACGGAAGTGGAAGAAGAGTGAACCAGACGTGCTGGTAAACAAGATGTCCCAGGGAGCAAAGGTGCTAGTTTTTCCACTCTAAAGTCTTACATCAGCTTTCCTCTAACTGCTGCTGGTTTCCAGGTTGCTGCCAGTCCCCCAAAAGACCGATTTGGTTTCTAAGGTCTCTGATTGCCTGAGTAAAATGCTGCGTGATTACTGCACAGGCAGGGCACAGAAAACAGCAAAGGTGGGAAGACATTACCAATCTTTAACTCTCAAGAGCAAAATAATCTAAGAAGGACCACAATCACTTGAGATTTTTATCACCTATATTGTAGTCAGTTTTACAGTTAGTGAACTAAAATGTGACCTGGTAGTAGCTGAGAGTCATTCACAATACATACTGTAAGTCTGACATCTTGCAATATTGACTAATGCTGTACACAACATTATGGTCCAGGTTTGTCCAAAATGGCTACAATTTTATATTTCTTTGACAAAATAGTCTGCATGAAAGCCTTTCTTAGAGAAATGTTCATATTTGGCAAATATTGCCAATTTTGCCTGTGAAAATTCTCAGTTATCCGGGTCATTGCAACAGCAAGCAGGCTTAAATCGGAGGCAACCGGACTTAGATCAATTTCTTGTTTGAAGACGTTTCAACACCCATTCGGGAGTCTTTGTCAGTTCTGGTAGCTCGCACTGAGCCTGCTTGCTATTGCCAATTTTATTTTTCCACATGATACAGATATGTATCAGTTGTTAGAGCTGTTGCCTCCCAGCAAGAAGGTCGCCTGGATCGAATCCCTGCTGGGGACATTTCTGGGTAGAGTTTGCATGTTCTCTCTGTGCTTACGTGGGTTTTCTCCGGGTACTCCGGTTTCCTCCCACAGTCCAAAAACACGACTGTTAGGCTAACTGGTAACTCTAAATTGTCTCTAGGTGTGAGTGAGAGAGTGAATGGTTGTGTGTCCCTGTGATGGACTTTTGGCCTGTCTAGGATGTACCCCGCCCCTCCCACTGTGACTGCTGGATATGAGCACCAGTGACCCCCGTGACCCTGAAAGGAAGAAGCGGGTAACAGATAATGGATGGATGGATACAGATATGCAGAATGACACAGCTTGAAATGAAAAAGCACTTCAAGTCTGACCAGGAAGTGAATGTGCCCTGAATGTTCTCCAACTTTAAAAACTGGAAGTTTGACGTAATCAGCCTTTAAATTTGGCCTTTTGAAGAACACAACTCCTGAATTTGGACACTGCCAGTAATAATTGTTTCAATGAGTTTTACAGTAAAACTTAACAGGTTTATTTCATATCATTACACGCTGTCTGTTTCAGTCCAACAGATTCAGAGTTGTATTTTTTTCCCCTCCTGTATGCAGGGCTCACCACAGCAAGCAAACTCATACAGAACTTGCAACCTCAGGATGAAGACATCATGGCCCCAACAGATCCAGAGTTTCAGTCATTATGAGTTCATCTAAAATAAAACCAACAGATTAAAATGATCGAAGCCAACAGATTACACTAAATCTAAATCTTGAGAGAATAAAACAAACACACCTGGATAAAACAATGAACCAAAGCAAGTATTAAACCAAAGGCTCTTGGCTAGGAGACAACTACACTAATCAGCCACAATATTATGACCCCAAACAGATAAATACAATTAAAAATCCTGTTCCTTTTGATACTTGTTTTTTCTTAAAACTCTTGTCTACTTGCATTCAAATATTTTGACTTTTCTTTGGTTTTGGCACCTAACCGTGAATATTTTTGCAGACTGGTCACACTCCTCATGACAACAGCTTTCTCGTAAACTAGGTGACTCCGCAGGACAGCAGTGAGCGTCACAGAAAACTGGTGAGGGATGAGTGAAAGCACCCAACAAACAGTCTGAGGTGTAATCACCAAACTCCCCAGACCCAACAACTCAATTCACATGGTCCAAAGCTATTTTGCTAACATCCTAGCATCAGAAAACAAAAAGGTGTTACCAGGATTTGTCATTATTTTAACCTGTTTTAGAATTTTGTCCAAACACCTATAACAGATTAACCTTCACATAAACAGCTGGATTCATTTAGAAAGTATTTTTCTTTGAAAACCTAATAAACTATAGTTCATAAAATTTAGTGTCATCTTGGAGGTGAATTCACAGATTCCCAGAGGGCCCTCAGTCTATACAGATCTGAGGAAAGACGCTCTGCGGTCCGGTTCCCTCTGGTGCAGGAAACTAAAGAGTGTGAGACAAGAGAGCATATATAAGCATGTATAATTGAACAGCTTTAGACACATCAGCTTTTCCCAGAGGCGGCAGCACAAAGATAAAAAAGATGAATGGCACTGAAGATAATCTTGCTATTCCTGTGTGACAGGCTGATGTAACACGTTGTCAAAATGACAGCTAGTGAGAAGACGATGAAGAGAGATACATGAATGGGCAATTTATTACATTGTCGCTTTTTTAAAAATTCAAATTCTGTAGAAAAATTAAGTACCTTTTTGAATCATACTACAAAAAACAATGATTAAATATTAAAAGCATTATCGGATATTTAAAGTCTGCTCTCAGAAGTAATACATCAGAGTCAAAAAAAAGTATTGTAACATGCAGAGACAAGTATTCTTTCATTTAAAGGTTATTTGAACCATCAGAACCTCCTTTATCTTTTATTAGCTCCTACTACAGGGGCTGAGATGATGATAGTTCATGAAACCATTTTTAAAAGAAGTTTTTAGCCTTTTTCAGCATGATAGGAACCATGTGATGAAATATTGTCTGATAAATGACTGAACTGAACCTGACATTATAAGCGCATGTTGATGTGTGAACAAGCTGCCATTACAAATGACTAGATAAGTCCTCATAAAAACAAGTAAAAAGTCATGATTGAAACAATAATTTATAAATAGCAACCTTTGAAAACCCCACACAAATTAAAGCCCTATCCTTGAAGAATTCATAAGATAAAGGTCAACTTCTCTAAATATGAATCATGGTTCTTGTACGGACATATGCGAAAAGGTGGAATGCTCAAGCAGAGGGGTTCAAGTACCGTGGAGTCTTCATTTATCTGTGATGGTAGGAGGAACAGGAGATGGCGAGATGGAATGAGGCGTCATTTGCAGTAAGGAGGATGTTGCTTTGGTCTGTTGTGATGGAGGAGCTCAGCTAAAAGACAAGGCTCTTGATTTACTGGTCTGTCTAAATTCACACCCTCACCCGTGGTCATGAGGATTGGATTTAAAAATAAAGTCTTTGATGCTAAAATGAGTTTCCCCCATAGAGTGACCAGGCTCAGCATTAGAGATAAGGTGAGGAGCTCAGAGTCGCTGTTTCTTTACAAAAAAGAGAGTCAGCTGAGTTCGATCAGGCATGTGATTAGAAGGCCTCCTTACAGCATTTTAGGCGCATTCCACTGGAAGGAGACCCCCAAGCAGATTCAGAAATACTCATGGATTAGATATCTTCTCCAGTCCGGGATAGTCTTGGGATTCCCAAGGAGGAGCCGGAGAGTTTCACTGAGGAGGAAGTCATCAGGGATTGGACTTGTGGCCTCTATGACCCGATCACAGTGACAGAGGGAGGGAGGATGCATGGATGGATGAACGGGTGGGTGGATGGATGGATGTTTAGTTAAAAAGATGACTTGCTTAGAAAATACATTATTGGATTTAAATGGCAGAACAAGGTATTATACAATAAATAATCTCAGCATGTCCCTTCCCTCCCTGTAGAGTATTGTTGTTTTCAGAACACATAAAAAGTAAGAAGGCTAAACTCAAATAGTAAAATTGTCCACATCAGGATAAGTTAATACAAACAGCGTAGTGGTTCTGTGTATGTGGCCTTTTTGAGAGAAATTACACAAATGAACAACCAAAGATTAAACTTTTCAAGTGTTTGGATTGAATTTCCTTGCTTCAAAAATTACATGTCTGCTGTTTGAAGACGTGAGGTTGGTCACACAAATAGAATGTAATTTAGATTTCTTTCATACCACATGGTCTTAACATGCCTGAAAAAGATGGAGCCAAGTAACTTACTATGCTGAAATATGTATTAAAATTTGTACTTGTTTTTTCTGATTAAGGTTTGTGTGCTGTTTTTAGGAAGCATTTAGATTTATAATATTATTCTACAGAAAGTCAAACAACACTAGTTGCTTAAAAGCATTAGAGGTCTGGATAAAACTATATAATATACATGAATTCTAGTAGATATGCTTTAAAACATTCACTATTATAATATCTGCGACCTGGCACACAATCATCGAAAAATGTCAAATTAAAATGTGAAAAAAAAAAAAATCTGACCTTTGAAAACACCACCAAATGTCTCTTATTATTACAGGAGTTGGATCCATTTGGTCAAGTAACATTTAAAAAGTCCAAAGGAACAACGTAATTATTCTGTTTTCAACTGGAGGTCAACACACTCAGCCGAGGAGAACATCCTGCATGCTCCTTACGAGGACCGAAACAAATATCGCAAATTTCCAGCTGTTGCCATGGTAATCAATGTGAAAAAGTGTCAAAACTAACAGTTTTTTAGGGTTGTTGTTGTTAAAAATAGGAATCAAGCTTTTTTCTTTGTGCAAAATTAAAATTAGACACAAAGATGGTTTAATTTTGTTGAGACGTGACTCTTATCTAAAACCAGATGAAGAGATGGAGTCTAAACTAATTACAATTATTTAAAACAAACCTAAAAAGTCATGTTTTCCTGTCAGTCACACACAAAGGTGGTGAGTTAATAAACTGTTTTTGTGTTTCAGAAATTTGTTTTACATCAGCATCTTTTTAAAAATGTGGCAGAAGGTCAAGCAAGACAACAAACTGGCTTCTCTTCATCCCTCTGTGTTGACTTGCAGTCTTTATCCATAAAAAATCACTGTCTGAGTAAAATTGCAGTTTCGTCATTATTATGCAAAGGGATGCAGGTTGATTTCTGAAAATCTCATCAGTCCACCAAGTCGAGCTGAAAGCAGCTGTGGAGGGAGTGGGGGAGGGGTTCTGTCATGAGCTGCTGAGGGGAGTGTCAGGTGTCACCGTGGTGGCAGGACAGAAACAGGTTAATGATCAGAGGCATGTGATTATCCTGCTCGGTGCCAATGAATTTGCAATAAAACTTTAATCACTATAGATGCTTTTGAAGGATTCACGGCACATAAGCACCCAGAGCTCGGATCCTGTTGTCACAATTTTTGTCCTTTTACGCCCCAGCTTTGACATGAAACGTGCAAACTATACATCAAAACGTGCACCTCGTTCAGGAATATGTGCTAGCCCTTTAGGTGGTGCTAGGATGAACAGCATTGATAAAGACTTTTGGTGAAGCAGGTATGAAAACAGCATTTTTGTCTTCTTTCACCTAGTGTCTCTCACTGCTAGAGTTTTCTTTCAAATCCACCGGAAAATGCCCACCCAAGCTTCTACACATTTTATTTTTTTAGCTCAGAATTTTATCCTAATAACTAAAACTTCTTAATTGTTGTATCTCCTATATAAAACACTGTAGAAGTAATAAAATTTAGTCATGAGACCATCGAAATCTCCCACTCAACGTTCAAGACTTTTAAAGACAAAACTTATAGTTTTAACACAGTTGCCGTTTGTTGGAAGCTTACTTTCTTAGTCTGTCTCTTAAGTTTGCTGTCAGGAATTGAAAGCCACAGGTGTCTGGTTACACTGGCAGCCGCTTTAGCATTTTATTTTATACATCAAAACGTAGGTATGTTTCTTTATTACAAAATTATGTTGGGATTTGGGGCAGCAGCTGCTTTGGCACTTCTCAAACTTTCTGCAATAATCTAAGTTTATTCAACAATGTCTTCACGTTCATAGACATGAATTAGGACATTTACCCTGTCTAGCCGTCAGGAAACGATTTGTTCTGCCTTTTTGTTAAGAACAAAAAGCAGTTCCAATTATTTTTCATGACACCACCGGCACAAAGCTGGCAGAGCTGCTCGTACTCCATCACTGAGGACTAAATGACATCAGTGGAGCCTGAGAGTGCGCAGCAGGAGGGAGCGAGCAACAACATGACAGAAGGACTGAAGACGACATGAGAACACGCAACATGTACGTTAATTAATACAACAAAAATGCCCGTGTGTTCGTGTGCGTGCAACAGAGACATCAAGCTGTTCTTTGAGCTTCACGCTACGGTGGGAGACTAAATGTCAGAACTAAACATGTGCAGGCTGCTCCTCATCTTTAGTGTGTCTGACCTGACACACACACACCTCTATACACTATACAGCGTCTAACACACATTAAGTTGCTCTGCAGCACTCCTGCTGAGTTTGCATCAAGAGACTTTGCAGTTGTGTGTGAAAGCAGAGACAATGAAAGGCAGGTGTGTGTTACTGTGTTGGGAAAGTTTGTTCAAACAAAAACTACTCAAACACAAGAATCTCTGTGGATC
>JAVKLF010000110.1:16994629-17016123 GCA_034783495.1 Millerichthys robustus | reverse complement strand
CACACACACACACACACACACACACACACACACACACACACACACACACACACACACACACACAAGGCTGGGGTCCCAGGGACCCCATCACAACATCGGAGCGCACAAGGGTTAATTAAATAACTACCTGGAACAATGTTAAAATTTAGAGCTATATTTGCTGATTGTTTAAGCAGTCTCAGATTTAAAAGCCTCATGTTGCCATCATTATGATAACATTTGTGTTTGTGAGCTGTTATGTGTTGCGTATGATATATATTTACACAATGTGTTGTCATAACTGAAGCTGCACCAATCTGAAGTGATAGATGAAATAATTCAAATCCACGTCCAGCGTAAAAAGAGCACAAGCCTAAATCAGATGAACAGTTTGTTTCTCTCTGTTGCTTCACATTTTCTGCTCAGCGTAGGAGCACATATGCGTCATATTTATCCAATCCAAAGCAGATTGTTTATCACACCTAAAATAGCTGTGAGTCATTTGCTGAATTTATCAAGTATTAGTGAACAAAGGTCTATAGAAAAGGTCTGTTCTCGTCTCAGAGGTCAATATCCTGCTTGTGTCTTTGTCCTGCGTCTCCTATCAGATGTGGCTGACGCAGGCTCATTTGGCTCAGTCTCAGTGATGTTTTATGGGTTGCTGATGCTTGTAATTAGACCAAGCGTGGTTGATATCGGAGCAGAAATTAATTCAACTTGAAAAGGAATCGTCATCATCACATTGGATTTAATTAAACAACTTTTTTTTTTTTACTTTTAAATTTAAGAACACATGCAAACACGAGACACAAAATCAAAGCGCAGCTTCTGAACACAGAGGTGAACACCATTTCAAACTAAAGACCAGCTTCATTTGACACGTTTTATGGAAGTTTTACACCAGACAATCTAAATGTTTTCATTTTAAAGGTCAGCAGATGGTTTGATGAGGTGATCTAATCAGTTAATTACATGTAGAAAAGGTAAATTGATTATAATGGTTGGTTTTCCCACAATGTCTTTGTTTTGCAGTGAGGTGCTCCGACGAGGCTTTCATTTCCTTTTGCCTATTCGTGCCATCAGTTCTGCATTGGCTGCTGCTTTGGTCCTCATGTCCTGGTTCTTGGCAAGGTCTATGAGAACGCTGAGGATGCTGGTGGGGACGTCGAGGGACAAGGCGAAGCGGGACCCCTGCTGAGCCCGTTTGGGCACCTGGGAAGCTGGGCGGGGGGGTCGTGCTCGCCTGAGCACCATGTGGTGCTCCGAGCGGAGGAGCGAGTTCAACACGCCGCTGCGGTTCAAGATGTCGACTGCCAGCACGTCCCTCTGGGTGTCCTCGTCCAGCCGGGTGAGGTCTGGGCGGCTCCTCTGGCTCTGAACACACCAAGGCAGCAGCAGAGCCAGGCAGAAACACACACACACGCTTCTCATGGTCGGCACTGTCTGCAAAAGTGAAATCAGCTCCACATTAGACACCTAATTAGTGATTGTTTGTGTAAGAGATACCCTAGTTTGTTCAAGTTTTGGATGCGTAATTCGAGTTAAGCTTAATTTATTTTAGGTTACCTGTCCTGCAGAGCATCAACTCTTCTGTCTGAAGTGCAGAGAAACTTTGTGAGGGTTGGTAAAAAATAATACTTACCACAGTGGAAAGTTGCTATCTCAACAAAAAACAAAGAGCCAGTTGTTCTTCTGTGATCACCTGTTTCTGACTCGACTGAATTCTCTGTGTTTCAGCTCCTGGAGGAAAAACCTGTCCAATTGGACTGAAGTTGACGGCTCGTCCTGGGTCCCTTCAGTCCACTCTGAGACGTTGCTCATTCCTCTCTCTGTTTATCTCTTACATACCCCAATGCCCTCCCCTCATTTCATTTCACTTCCTGTGCACTCATCCTCTCTCTAAAAATAACATGATGTTAATCACAATAGCTTGCCTTTAATGAATTAGAGAATCGCCTCCTTTTGGAGTCAAAGCCATGCATCTGAAGTTCAGCCTCAGTGAGCTGCAAGAAGAAAATCTGTTCTGGTAACACACTGGAACACGCATCTTAAAACAAATAAAACTGCTTTTAGACTTTTAAAGCTTGCTGTTAATTTCGTTTTTGGTCTTTGGTATCTGTAAATCTCTTGACAAAGGTTTTGCTTCTGTCTGGCCTTCCATTAGGAAACCTCACCTGCGAGGAAAAGGAAATATTACATGTTAATTTCTGATGATTGTTAAAATATAGAAAGGTCAGAGAAATCATGATTTTCAATAAGTTATTTTAAGTCACTTACATAATGCTTAAATTATTCTGAATACACTCAATTCAGTGATTAAGAGGACAATGCCATTGCATGTTGGAAAAAATGGTCTTTTTAAAACATGTTTATCACCTGCAGCCAAAGCATAAGGTGTTTTTTACTTGGGTGTGCGTGTTTATTGGTCTGCCGTGTTAGCAGAAAATATCATGAACCAGAAGATGGATTTTAACCAAACTCCTAAAATTTAATCATTAGATGTTTGCATACAACGGATTAATGTTCAGAGTCAACTCCCTTCAAGATGGCCACCACCAACATGGCTCTAACTCCTGCAGATAATAAGGTCAAATCAGGTGTGGTAGAGACTGAGTCGGGCTAACACTTCAGTGAGGTCCTACAATGTTGCATAAGATCCCACACAACTCGATTCCAAGGTTTAACCAAATCAGCTGAATGTCATTAATCAGCACAAGATGATCTCAGTCTAAACAAGGCGTCGGGCGAAATGCATCCCTTCATGAAAGGCTGGATCTTTAATTAAATGTATCAGTGATGACATCCCTAATGTCTTTTATTAGAAAAAGAAAAACACTCTGGACACAGGAGCTGTGGAAGAAAAAGTCATGGAGGAGGAGGAAGAGGCTACAGGCCCAGAGGGACAATTCAAAGCCTACCTCGTTTCATGAGTCACCTCCCATCAAAAGATTTCTCCTCATCTACCTAACAAGAGAAACACTACACTCTCAACGAATAATGAGGAAAATATTTGGGGTCTTGAGAACCCAGGGCTTACGTCTCATTTCTACACATCATACTAGTGAATAAAGCACTTCACTGTCATGATACATGACACTGAACAAAAACATCTCCATCTCTATTATTATGTGCACCCATAACAAAAAGTTAAAAAATGATTTGAGAACAAAAAAAACTGCTGTGTTCATTAGTTTGGGAGATCAATCAGATCAAAAGAAACAAACCAAACACAAGTAATAAGAACAAACTAGAAAAATGTAAAAATAGATCTTTTAAAACTCACAGTCCCAACACCAGTCTTAAAGGATGTCAATTCATGTTAATTATTATTAAACAGTTGAGTAATTCAGTTTTTCAAAACATACTCAAATCTAAGTTTGCTCATTTAAAGTAGAAGAAAAAATAATGAGCTCATGTTGGAGTTTGCATTTTGTAAACTAATTATAATTAAACTGTCATAAAATAGCTGTTTCAGGAAATCAATACTAAGCTACTAAATTATGTGTAGATTCTTTTTTTTCTCCCAGGGTTGTGGTAACAAGAGTTTATGCTCAAGTCCAAATTAAAAGTGTGAAAATGAATGTGGAGGTTGAAGCAGATTAATGTCCTGATTATGTGCATCAGTGCTTTCAGCCTCTAAAGTCATTAAATTATCTCAGGGTGCAGCTGCTTCATTTCTATTAGACACTTTACTGCACAAGAAGACAGGTTATGCAACAAATATAGAAAAAACATGTCAGATTAAAGCAGTAAGCTGTCCTGCTCATTCACTTATTTAGTTTTAAAATACCCAATACACTGCCTAGCCAAACAATATCACTATTTTGTTGGACTGCCTTTAGCTTTGATTACAACACATATTCACTGTGTCATTATTTCCACAAGCTTCTGCAATGTCATAATTAGTTCTGTCCAGTTTCAATTTTTTACAAGTTCAGCTCAATGAATCCTCTCATTGTCAAAATCCATTGATGGAATCCCCTGGTCATTCAGTATCTTAAGCTGATCTCATAACGTTGCTGAACAGCATGGCCCGAACTACCATATCTGTGGTGGTTTAGATTGTAATCATGCCTTACAGTCTTATAGTCCATCTTAGGAATCATGAGCACTACGGATGTCTTCGGCTCAGATCAGACTAACTGCTTCTACAGGCTTGTACAGTAGGCACTAGGCACGAAAGGTGCATCACTTCAGCCTTTTTTCTTACCCTGATGCTCCCATCGCTCTGGAACAGGGTCGATCTAGACTCATCAGACCACACGATCTTCTTCCTGGCACAGATGTTTTCCCTGCTTGATGCCATTATTTTAATCCTTCTGAAACAGATGAACATATTTTCCACAACCACAGGATGTCTTTCAGCATGGTTGCTTAACAAATAGGAAGCTGCTCACTGCATTAGTTAGGATTAACTAACTTGTCAGCTGAAACACAATGACTCGTAGTAATTATCCAATTGGAGACTTTTACTATTTGGTAAATCCAGGTGGTGACATTTTATTTTGGCAGGGCAGTGTTTTTGCTGTTAGACTTTAAGATAAATCTGCATCAACCTACAAATCATGACTTGTAAATGGTCTATGAAAACACTTCGTTTAAGTAACCAAGACCAAGAAAACAACTTCTACACGAGGTAAAACAATACAAACACGTTTACATTTTTTATTTGTGTCAGAATGACTGCTTCTATATGTACAATAGTGAACAAAAACAAATGTTACAGAAATTATAAATATACTCTTGCTCCATATTGTTTATATTTCATTTTGACTGAATTGTGTCATGTAGATGATTACAGAGTATTCAGGGTGGGCTCTCGCAGTCTTTCTTTAACGACACACCGTCAGATGGCGAGTACCTGCACAACCAACATGTAACCAGAGTAATTTTAGGACTCGGGTGGGCTGCTCCCTTTATGGATAATTAAGTACTGAGTGGGTGGGAGAAAAGAGGGAGTCAGACAAAGGAGAGGATGGCTGCATGTGTAGTTATGCAATTATATTTAATCCTCAGTTGTTCACTTGTGTTCAAATGACAAAAAAAAAAAAAAAGCCAGGTCTGGTCAAGGAGAAAGATAAAAGAAAAACAGAGGACACGCTAAGTGTGATGTCACAAGTTTTCTTAAAACCTGAGCCAGTACATAGCACTGCGCACTCTGTTGTAGTCGGTTAACTGCTCGATGGGGCCTGGTGGAGAGAGGAGAGAGGAGCCGATTAGTAAAATAACAATCGGGACTCAGAGACTAAAACCACACGGAACTCACCGACGCCTACCACAGCCGGACACTTGTCGTAAATATATTTGGAGCAGACGTCACGCACCATACTGGGAGTCACAGCCTGAAAGGAGATTAAAAATATACTCCAAGTCTGCAAATGTTGGTTTTTAAGAAGTACTGCAGCAGATAACTTACATCGATCCGAGCGTTCCACTCAGCAAGAGGAACACGGCGCCCGTAGTACAGGATGTGTCTGCCGATTTCGTCACAGATCGGTGTCGTTCCTACAGGATTAACAGATCACTGATTACATGTTCAGCTGTCTTATAGATTCATTTTTCTGTACGGATTCCTACTAGACACACTAGGTACCATTAAGCTGTCCGATCAAACTGGCCTTCAGAGCGTTTCGACCTCTGGCCACATCACTCTCTGTGACTGTGGTGCACAGATTCATCCTGTGGAAAGAAAACAAGCAGGGGAAAAAAAGCACTTTAAAAACCTGATTTCATTTTATAAATATCAGACTTTCTGTCTTTGGAATCTGAGTCTTGACTTACCAGGCGTTCTGGGACCAGTGCATCATGTCATCGATATGGTGTTTATCCGCCACAAAGTAGATGCCCAGCAGGCCGGTGTCGCTGTAAGACGACTGGAAGGCCTGGAAGCTGTGACACAGTTTGTGCTCCACAGCCAGACGAGCTAGGCGGCTGCTCAGGTGCTGCTCGACAGAAACATTTCTTGTTCTTACAAGTCTCATTAAATCAGAATTATATTATCCAAGGGCCCTACAAAATTATGTTTTAGTTTTACCAATTTACTTTTTTGGTATTTGTTTATGTCAGTTTCACTTTTTTATGATTAAATCAATTTTCCCACCTAAAAAGTATTTTATTATATAATGGGTTAGTAAAATCACAGCTAATCGATACAAAACGATTCAAGAATTGAATGAAACTTGATAATTGTGAACAAAAATACAGCAAAAGCATTTTAGTTCAACAAAACATTCAATGATTTATTCAAGTATTTAGATTTTTAGCTTCAAATTCAAGAATTTTATCTGCATTTTCGACATTGTAGAAATCATGCTGGTCAAAAACATTTTTAGTGTTTAAGAATTGTTTTTAAATTATTTTTCCTGTCCTTAAAGGATTTTTATTTTTGCTTTTGATTTTTTGATCAGTTAACCTGCATGCTTCCTGGGAATTAACTGAAATGTGTTTCTTACAGGAAAAGAAAATAAAGGTGAATATTTTCTGTTATTTGCTTTATGCTGTGTTCCTCCTGACAGGTCCAGAGGCAGAGGGAAGACCCCTGACTCAGGTTTCCAGAGAGACTTTGTTCTACCCCTCTATAATGGCCACTTAGAACATAAACAGTCCCAAGAGGGCAAAGCTTAAAGGGGATATTTCTTAATTAAAACAACAATTTAAGGTAATGATGTCACAGATTTTGCTTGTCCTTGTTTAAGAGGATGTAAAAGGATGAAATTTTAATTCTTCACACCTTTTCACCACCGAAGGTAAGGTCATAGCTACCAATGATGGAGTTGGCGACCATGAGAGGCACAATGTCTGGACTGGTGACACCAGCGCTTTCCACAGCGATGGCAATGTGTGCCAGAGGAAGATCGTCATCGCGCATACGAATCTGAGAGAAAACAGAAATCACACATTTTACAGCATTTGCATTCAACATCTCAGCAGCCACAATAAAAAGAGATTAAAAAATGACTTCAAATGTAGTAAAACATTACTTTAAAGTAGAAATAAATTACTTTCATGATCGTTTCAAGAGAGACAAGGTCTGAACCTTCCCTCAGAGAAAATTTTTTAGTAAAGCTAAATCTAAATGTTTATATTGTGTACAAAAAACAAAGATCTCACCTCACTGCCAGTAAACCGGCAGGCTGACAACACAGGGACAGCATCTCCCTCATACTCAAAAGACACTCCGCTTAAATGAGTTTTGGCCAAACCAACTAGCTCCTCGTGATTAATACCTGTAGATGAAGCACACCAAATAAAAAAGCAGTTGCAGGAATCCACGAGTTTCGTCCCATAATCCCTGTTAGAAGTAAATTAACCAACCTCCAGCAGCAGCCAGCACCATTCGAGGGGCTTTGTAATGATTATTAATGTAATTCACCAAATCCTGCCGAGTTAAATTCCTGCAAACAGCAAACACAAGAACCAACAGCAACTTAAAAGATGATGCAGACTTTGTAAGCAGTATTTTACTTACAACATAGTAAAAACAAAACAGGTACTGGTGCCTGGTGAAGAGCTAGTTTTAAAACCCACAGATAGCACCATTCCAACACAATACAAGCTAACAATGATGTGTTCCTGTAAAAAGAAATCTGAGTTAAACTGAAACGTGTGCGTGTGTGAAGATCTAGGTCCTCCTACCTGGCATTGCTGGAGGGGCCCATCACACTTTGTGCCAGAGGAGTGCCCTGGTAAGCTGTGGCATGCAGAAAGTCCAGGCAGACTTCCTGCAAGTTGCCCTCACCCTCTTCTAGTTCACGCAGCACCACGTTTCTCTGCTGCTCGATGTCTGCCTCATTCAGTGAGAGGCCCTGCACGACCTCTGACAGCAGCTCCACAGCTGGAAAACAGGAGACACACACACAATTAGTACTGAGAAACGGGGACCGAAAGTGGAATTATGTACAAAGGGACACAGACGTTTTCTGAATGGCTTAATCTTGCAGGCATTAATTAACAAGCTAACTGTAAAATAAGACAATTTACACATTATTTCATTAATGAATGAACAGTTTTTCAATATGTTTCAATATTACCTTTAGGCAGATCTTTGGAAAGGGTCTTCATGTAGTATGCAGTATGCTCACGGGAGGTGTAAGCACTCAGGTGGGCACCCATGGACTCCACCTGCTGCTCCAGGGCTGTTTGGGAATGCTTCTTAGTTCCCTGCAGGTGAAAGAAAGTAAGTAAAGTTCAGTAAATGGAGCTAAAGCAACATTAAAGACTCAAGAGATTTATTTGTTGCTCTTTGGCTCCCCCCACAGTTATTAGATGTAACAGTACCATTATTGATGTGCCCTGCACGTGAAAAAAATAAAACAACGAACACCAATTTGCTGTAATGTGGGACAGATCCTGGTTCTCTTTTTTTTCCTGGCAGCAGCATCTCTACAATCTTTTTACAACAAACCATCTCAGTCTGGTCCTAACTTTATCTTCCAGTCATTCAACATGTGTTGTGCCTCTGATGATCTCATTCTTAATTGTATCCATCCTTGTCCCTCCAAAGGAGAACTTCAACATCTTCAGCTCCGACACTTCCAGTTGTCTCCTGTCTTTTTGTCAATGCCACTGTCTTCAAACAGTACCATATAGCTCACTACTCTCCTATAAACCTTTCATTTGACCATAATGCGTTGAGTTTGTCACAAATAACTCCATCCTATCAGGGCTATATTATTCACCTCTTTACAACACTCCCCATTTACATGAACAGTGGACCCCAAGTACTTGAAATCCTGCACCTTCGTGACCTCTGCTCCTTATAGCCTCACTGTTCCACCTGCCTCTCTCTCATGATAAAACCCTAATCCTAAAATGCTGTTACAATGAAGAAAACATTTTCATGACTGTAAATCCACATCAACAACTTTATTGAGTGTTTGGAAAAGCAAGCGGAACACAATGCAGAACTCCATAATGCTTTTAAGCACCGTCAGGCTCAAGAATGTACAAACTAAATATCAGTTTGCCTTACAAATGAGTCAAAGGATATGTATATTTTCCCCTCCCACATTCACTCTCTTTACCATGCGCTGTGTTCTGTGTAATAATTTTATAAATACATGTACCAAGATATACATTGGTGAAAGAAAAAAATGTATGAGAACAAGTAAAATATGTAGTTATAAGAGAAAAACAAAGTAAAATAATGTTAGATTTAAAGTTAGTGTTATGTTAATGTTAGATTTCGGAGATTCTCCAGCAATGTTAAATATACTATGCCTGATCTGACAAATAAAACTTTGCTTAAGACTTTTGGTCAATAATCCTACCTTGAATGCCATGTGCTCCAGGAAAAATCCAGTTCCATTGTACTTCTCACTCTCATAGCGACTCCCGGCACTGATCCACAGCCCAACCTGAGTCAGGGAACACGTGTGGGCAGCTCAAGTTAAACTGTGGTACAACTGAAAGATAACATGATTTCTGTGCATTTTATTTTAAAAAGGAGCATATTAGCATGTTTTTACCGTACAAGTTGCATGTCCAGTATCTTCAGATGCAACCCTTAAACCATTGTCTAGAGATGTAAGATGAGTCTCGGGGGCTCCCAAGAGGCTCTGGGCATAGCTGACAGAAGACTGTCCACGCCTCAGAGACAGTAAGATGGGCTGAAAGGATGCAAGAAAACAAAACAGAAAAATCCTAATTAGAAGCATGGGGCCCCAATAATGGTGGTAACTAAAACACAATAACAGAAATTCAGTTAACTAAATTGTGTTTGTCATCCACAACTTACACCAGTTATGATAATGTTAGTAATATGGTCAAATGTGCAGAAAGGTTTGTCACATGGCATCTACACAGAGTACAAGGATTTATCATTCTGTTGTATCAATACCATCAAGTCCTAAACGGGACAAAGAAATACACATACATAACAATGCCATAACGTAATGCTTAATCATTCTAATTACTATTACTGGGTATTATTACATTACTTTCGTCAAACTCTCAAATAAGCAACCCATTTAGATTGAGCAGCTGCAGCAACAAAAGAAACACGGGACCTGTCTTTCAAAAGTCACCATGCTAACACCGGTAGCCAGGAAGCATTAAGGGTAAGGGAGGGTAAATTCAAAATATTCCAAGTCACAAGTCATTACTGTCAAATAAAATATAAAGCGTCCTTTTTGTGTAAAATTAGCGCTTTTTGTAACCAAGTGGTTAAAACACGCTAAACTTAAATTATCCTGTTGACCTTCATTCACCGCAAGCTAAGTAATGCTAACCGGTTACCAAACTCTCTCCGGGTTTAGTACAACAAACAGATCTAGTAGCATCCGAGCGGCCGTGAAGTTTTTATTACTGGCAAAAGGTTTTGTTTTATGCTGTTATACATACACTGTGGGTTTTGCCGAAGACTCGACCCACGGAGCTTCCGACTCTGCACACAGACGCCGCCATTTCTCAGCTCGGTCACAGAAGCACTGAGTTTTTCCTCGGATGCTAAATTTCAGTTCGTACTTTGCTGCTACCGCCACCAACTGGTCATTGTAAGGTAGTTTTGCTGAGATTAACCTGCTTGAACGACTTCCCCAGATTCAAAAATTAAATCTGTTAGCTCTGGCTAAATAAAACCCAATAGTAAATATATAGTAGATTTTAGCGTAATTGTTTACATGATTCATTACCCTTTTCAGCTTTATCCCTTTGCACAAAGGAAAGGTGATAACTTAAACACTGTGGTTAACTTTATTTGTCTTACGAACTTACTAAAAAGTTTTTTTTCTCCTGTCAGAAAACTGTTTTCTTGACAATCGCAATCAGGCGCTCCTGTGCCATTCTCAGAGACTGGACACTCTACAAAAATGTGAGTACCAATTATGAAAATTTTAAATTTAATTATGATTCATTCATCATTTATATTAATTATTCCACATGGTTTATCACTGTTAATTGACGAGGAGCTGCGAGGGTGAGTTCATCTCTTCCATTTAAGGAAAAGTGTTTGCCGCTACACTGTGCTCCGCTACGTGAGCCGGCGGATAAACGGGGTACACCCAATAAATGCTCGAAGTTCCTGCGGAGACAGTCGGCGCTAGAATAGATTCAAGGCTAGCTAGCAACACCAGCTACATATTAAGTCTCTACTACTGACATGTGTCGAAAACACTGAAAAACTGGTGAGCAGCTTCAAAGTTTAAGTCTTTTTACAGTCAGAGTGAGAAAGATATATGCTTTGGTTCGAGCAAGTCAAGCTAGGAACGCTAAAAACTGTTGACACTTTCTTATCCCGCGCTGCACCGCTAAGTTTTAGCTCTGTGAAATGTGTGGACGAACTGCGTGCACTCTTGCCCCAGACGAAGTGAGTCGAGCTTGCCCCTACAGAGACCGGAGCGGACACCGGAGACAGCCCCGTTGGAGGGATGGGGACGCCGGCAAATACCGACCCTCTTATAACAAGAGCCCGCAGTCCACGAGTCCGGTTCTGCTGTCTCACAGACATTTCGAGCAGGTTAGTTCATTTGTTGTGCTACACCTGGACAGATGTGCTAAATGTGATCATTACCTCAGCTGAAAGGGGAAGTGATGAAGCGTGACCAAGATTCAAACTGAAAGGCGCCATGTCAAAACTTTGGATAAAGCTAACACACGTAACCGATATAAGACACTGCTCGTGTGTTAGTTAGCAAAATATTTCATGAAGCACTGGACAAATTTTAATACCATGTACAGAAGGTAATCACAGGATTTACATCTACGTCTGATTGACTTTTGGAGTCAACAAAAGTTCAGATGCATAAAAAGCACAACAATGGTTATAACACAGTCAGTTTTATAAATATTATTGAAAGATCTAGTTTGGTAGCAACTGAGACTATATCCCAACACAGCCTTTGAGCACAAGATGTACAAACTATAGACCATCTTGTAGGAGCTTAACTCAACTGAGATAACATTGAATTTGCTATGAAAACACAATTGGAAATGTGCAAGTTCAACAAGCTCAAAAAGCAGATTTACTCTCATCTATGATCCAAAAATGTGTGATTTTTGTTTTTCCTCAGAGTGCTCCAGTGGACGAGTGTGTTTTGGCTGCCATGCGTTGGGGTCTGATACCTGCGTGGTTCAAGGAGGACGACCCAAGCAAGATGCAGTACAGTACTACTAACTGCCGCAGTGAAAATATACTCCAGAAAAAGTCTTACAAGGTGCCCATGTTTGTAAAAACCTAACTATTCTTTGTTTAATTTTAAGTTAACTATCCAGCAACTCAAAGATTTTTCCAATTTATTGAATTTTCTTAAGGATCCTCTGCTGAAAGGCCAGCGCTGCGTTATCCTGGCTGATGGGTTTTATGAGTGGCAGAGGACGAACAGAGAGAAGCAGCCTTTCTTCATCTATTTCCCTCAGAGGAAGGGGCCCAGCCCGGATAAGGAGGAGGATCAGGATGAGTTTATGCCTCCAGTTTGCAATAAAGAGAAAACAAAAATTTTGCACCCTCCGGGGGAGACCTCTCCTGCTTTGACAGAGGTTTGGGATTTTTTTTTCATAGCAACAACAGCATTTTGAACATTGTCTTTTATGAAAATACAAAAAGGTATCTGGCAAAGCAAACATCCCCCTAAGTGTTTCCTATTGGTATGAAAATGTTCTGCAGCACACACATTTATGCATCAGATTTTAATGTCAGTATCATTCAAACTGTTAACTATTTGTGAAGACTGAAACCAAAAATCTTGCTCTTTTAATGTTGGCAAGACCAGAGAAGCACCAGCTGAGTGGACTGGATGGAGGCTGCTGACTATGGCGGGGGTGTTTGACTGCTGGACACCACCAGCTGGTGGAGAGCCCCTGTACTCGTACAGCGTTATTACTGTGAACGCTTCTCCAAATCTTGAAAGCATTCATGATCGGTACGAACAGCTGTTTAAAAAAAAAGCTTCCCTTTGAGTTTGTATACCTTGATTAATTGCTTCGTGGTTCTGTTCTAGGATGCCAGCGCTCTTGGATGGGGAGGAAGAAGTGAGAAGATGGCTTGATTTTGGGGAGGTGAAGTCTCTCGACGCGTTGAAGTTGCTGCAGCCTAAAAACATTTTGACTTTTCACCCCGTGTCTTCTCTTGTCAACAACTCGCGCAACAACTCCCCAGAGTGCCTTCAACCAGTAGATCTCAACAAGAAAAAGGTATGAGTATTTTGCAACTGCACAAAATACTGCAGTCAGAACATAACTGAGCAGCTGCATTTACAGGAGCCCAAAGCCACAGCAAGCAGTAAGATGATGACGAGCTGGTTGTCCAGCAGTGGCTCTTTAAAGAGGAAGGAGTCCAACATGAGTGAGATTAAAGAACAAGAAGACAGCAAGGCAGAGACGCCACGCAAGTCTGTAGGAGCCCTGCAGCTGTGGCTTCAGGGACCCAACAAGAAACCAAAAACCAAGTGAAAGAAATGAACTCTGGAAATGCAGCTAGTCAAGATATTTAGGTCTCGTGTTTTCTACTTTTTTGTAGGTGTGTTGAAAAAATATTGTTTACCAATTTTGTACTTTTTTTTTTTACATAAGTTTGTCTGTTCAAGCCAAATAAATACATTGAACACTGTATGGTTAAGTCAAGAGTTTTCTTTTTATTTCAGACAAACATTTTGAAACAACATAGATGTGCATTTATCATATTAATATGTAATAATGAATGCCAAATACTTCCCCACATTTTCTGACTTTCAGAGTTACAGTATGTATGCTTTCTAAGTTTTAACGTAATACAAACAAAGCAGTGAAAGATCTGATTGGTTAAAAGAAATGTCAAGCACTTAAATGGTTTATTAATGCAAACAAATGATAAAGTCAAAATATGGAGATTTACAACACAAGATGTAAATTTACAAATTCTTGCAATAGTTGAGGAGGAAAAAAAATGCTAAAAGCAAGACAGATTGATTCGCTGTACTGATTTGGTTCACTCTCACCTCAGACAGACTGTAATAGATTATCATACATGAAATACAGGAACAGAAGTCTCAGCCTGAGCAACAATCAGACCAATTGTGGCTCAAAATGAGCTGTCTCTACAAATCTAAGTTAAGTATGATAAAAAAGTGGAAAAAGTTACATGTTTGATGTATTTTTATTTCTTGACAATTAATAGGAACGAGCATAATGATGTAATCTACTTGTGCAAATTCTCCCACACACGCACATCCCCGATTAAATAACCATTTCTGTTTATGAGGCTTATGTGAAACCATTGCAACAAGTATTTTTTTAAAGAGTGACAGTAATTTAAGCCACAGCACAAATGAAAATGGGCCAGCAGAGTTTTCTTGTTCATGCAGCAGTGATGGGCTGACTACACTACAAATAACTGAGTTTTGATTAAAAAAACAACAAATTGTCTTACCTAAATCAAAATCTTCAAATACAGTTCTAATGTTTTTTTATTTTCCACTGAACGTATCAAAATAAAAGCAAGACCAAATTTGGGAGTGAAAGCAGCAACGTGTGGACCTGAAATTGAAATGAACCCAAACCATCTTGAAGAACTGAGGAGAAACACTGGGAAGTAACTAGCATCATACATGTCATGTTCTTTGGGCTAGGAGACTGAGATTTTATAGAAAATTTGTTTTTTGTTTACACAAGGAAGTGACTGTAGCACATTGGGTAGTAATGTATTCTATGAATGGGATGCTGCTTGTATGGTGGGCATTAGGGCATAACACAGTTGGCCACGGGGAAGGGGGTATATAGACAAGGCAAGACAGGGTGTTGAGGGCGATCCGCCGGTCTTCAGAGTCCTCAGCAGCTGCAGGTTTCTGCAGACGGCTTGGCTCGCTCGTTTCTGTCCAGCTTTATCGGGTCGGGGAACTCGTTGTACAACTCCACTTCAGTTTCCTGAGATCAGACAGCGAAAGGTCACACTGAGTAACAGGTTCTACGTCTCTCCACAAAGACTGATATTTCTTAGCAATCTGTGGTCAGACCTGCTAGTTTCCACTACCTGTTTCAGAGCATTGCGTGCAATAGTCTGGAAGGCCTGCTCCACGTTGATTGCCTCCTTAGCGCTGGTTTCAAAATATGGGATGTTGTTCTTGCTCTGACACCAAGCCTGTGCTCGTTTGGTTGTTACCTGACATACAAAAGCTCTGACGTTAATAGAGAAAACATGAAGCACCCATGTGACTTCTTTTTAATCTAAGATACCTTTCAATAATTCTACAACTGCTAACTATTTTTTGTGGTATAAAACTATTACCAATTAAAAAAATAACACAGAGACTATAAATAATACAAGTTAGTCAACCTGTCTGTTCTCCAAGTCAATCTTGTTGCCAAGCACCACAAAGGGGAAATTCTCTGGATCTCGTGGGCTCGCCTGGATCAAGAATTCGTCCCTCCAGCTGTCTAAGGTCTTGAAGGTGTTGGGTGCGGTGACATCAAATACCAGAACACAGCAGTCTGCCCCACGGTAGAAAGCTACGCCTAAGGACTGGAACCTCTCTTGACCTGCTGTGTCCCAAATCTGTAACACAGAATGTAAAAGGAATTAGCTTAATGACAGACACACCCATTATATGAAAAAAAGGATTTGATTGCTGAAATTTATTCCTTATTTAAATTTATGCTATATGTTTCATATTTGTCTTGAACTCAGATGGTCTATTATTGTATTAGAGCTCATATACACAAAACCAACGTTAGGGTTAGCTAACCCTGTTCTGTCTCTTCACATCCCATTAAAAGAATCTGGCCAAAAAAAAAAGCACTTGAACATACCACGGACTGTGTTCACCCGAACATGCTCATATTTGCCCTTCTGCAAAAGGATATTACTATCCAACACAGAGGGAACAGTAATATGAACTTTAGGAGGAACAATTGGATGACATAAATACTGTTTAAACAAATATACAATCACTGTATGGCTTGTTTTATTTATTAATGCCAAACAGCACTGACCTCTCAAGTTATACTTATCATTTGGTCTTTAGTTTGTGTACTAGTAAATAAAATAAAATACTCTTAAGACAATTCAGAGTTGCTCAAAATCAAGAAGAGTTTGAGAGGACTGTGACAATTCTGTCACATTTAGTACCTCAAACAGAAAAGACCTTTGTTGGATTTGAAAGAATCCTAATTGTCACCTTCACACTGTCAAAACAAATTCTATATGAGTCATATAAGGGCAAAAGCAAAATAAAACTTAAGTGTGGGTCACTTTTGCCTGCAATGTAAATACAGCCAAAATCTTAAAGACTTGGCTGTATTAATTTTTAAATGAAAGTGTAGACATTTTTTGTGTGTATGTTTTTGAAGAGCTACGGCAGCAGTGGCAAGCAACAGGTGGAAGTATGGAAAGCCAAAAGGTTCATAATTTAATGCCTTTTTTATCTAATAAATGCTATTAAAACTGCCACTAAGAGTTAAATGAACACCACCCGTGTGTGAACAGCACTCTCTTATTCATTTAGCTAAGAAGCTGAGTTTTATTTTATATTACATTTTATTTTGAATTTTCACATTGCAAGATATTATGTATTTCTGACTTGTATTTCATATTGCATCAAGTCTGGGACTGTTTATAGATAAGAAGGTGGGACATTCTTGTGTAAAGTGTTGTCAGTACCTGCATTGTAACGAGTCTGTCATCTACCATAACTTCTTTCGTCAGGAAATCAGCTCCGATTGTTGCTTTGTACTGGTTGCTGAACTTCTTATTCACATACTGGTTCATTAATGAGGTCTTTCCAACACTACAAAAAAATAAATGCCATAAAACAGTATTCAGCACATGCCGGACAAAACTTATGACAAAGAAACCATAGGGTCATCAGTCAGGCCTTGTGTTACTGCTTTACATCACTTACCCAGAGTCTCCAAGGATGATGACTTTAAGTAGTACTTTCTTCCTTGACGTCATTGTCCTGCAGCTGTGAGAACAAAAATTTTAAGTGGATGAAAAATGAAAAGTCAGAAGAATATAACTAGCTCAGTACAGCCTTGTCATATTGGTCAACATTTGGGGCAACAAGTTTCACAGATTTATCTCAAAATGCAGCCTCTATAAAATGACTATTTTTAGAAATGTGCAGTGTTTAATTTCATTGGCCTTTTCCAATTGACAGTAATAAACAACAAGCTATACTGCATTCTATTATGAGTCTACAAACAATTATATCTGGGTAACTAGAACTGCAACAGTTTACAGGAAGGAACTGAGTGGTGAGATGGTATTACTTAATCAGATTCAAAAATTTCAATGATTGCAGCTAGATGTTGTAAAAAATCTTTCAGAAAATCTTCTGCTGAAGGGCATGGAACTCTTAAGTTGTTGAAAGAATGTTGCACAAGCTACAATGAACCACACTGCACTCTGTCTCACAACATTAGTGATCAAACACCAAAATGTCCTTAATACAGCAGGTAAAGAATAAACTCATGTTCACCAAACATGACTCATTCCAAAAAATAAATCATAGAATGATTTATTTTTACTTCTACTTCTTCTTTGGACAACAACTAGATTTTTACACTTATAATGCAACATTTTATCTTCCCTTCAAACCGTTTTCATGTTGTGTTAATATGTTTGAAGTGAGCTTGATTTACCATTTTTGTCTGATTTCTGTAGTTGGCCCATGAAAAAAATAATACAGATTATGTAACGCTTGTACTGCCTTAAAAAAACAGTCAGTGGAATACCTGTTTTATTTTCAATTGAGCAGCCTTGAGACTTTTGTGACCAAAATAAACCAGGGAATAAATATTAAATGAAAGCAGTACACGCATTAAGTGACCCCCAAAGCAAATGCTACTAAAAATTGTTATTAAAAATAAAGCATTGCAAAGACCTAAGTTTTCAAGATATACTTAACAACCTCACAATATTCGGGAAGAGCACCCAGGGAAGACCCAGAACTCTTGAAGGGATTGTTTGTCATCTCTGGACTGGGAATAGATTGGGGTTCCCCAGGTGGAGCTGGATAGTGTCACTTGGGAAAGGAAGGTCTGGTTTTCTTTCCTGCACCTGTTGTCTCCGCGGCCTGACTACCAATAAGTAGTGGAAGATAAAGATCTAGAGATGAGCAAAATTGCACGAGTTGACCAAACGGTTTTATCTCTGTCCTTTTTCATCAAAAAATGATCTTAGTTTAGTAACCACGTATGAAAATCTGTAGGCAATATGCGTTCCTTTGAGGAATGCCACCTCTAAATTATTTGTAATTTCAGAAATAGAAAGCTTAGACAGCTCGACTGTTCAGTATAGCAAATTTGGTTGATGCACTTTAAATAGAAATTCTCCTAAATTATTCTTCAAATGTAATACACACTACCTAGAGGTATGTTAGAACTGTAATATACACATTTGTTCCAGCTCAAAAAGTCATCACAAAGCACTTCTGACTTGGTGTGTTACGCAATAATAAACGCCTCATAAAGCTGTAATGGACAAAGTTCAAACACTTATACCAATTGGGATAAACTTATTATTCCAATCAGGGAAGGAGACAGCAAACAGATTTACAGATTCAGAGCTAAGGGTCGAAACTTCTCAAGTCTTTTCAAGAAATCATGGCCTGAGGCAGAACCGACACAGAGCTATCTGTGTATGCGGTTCTCCTAATCTGTACCCCATGACACCGTGTCAGGGACTGATCACATGGCTAACGGAACCATGACTTGGCAGGCATGATCAGCACACCAAGTGTCTGAACAGGGAATCAGAAAGCTACCGGTATTCACAAACCTGTCAGATTGTGAATGTTTCCTCCTGATAATCTTTAACAGCCGTCCACATTTTTACCAAGATACGAGGGTTAGCAAAATAAAGTAAACATTAACATTTAACCCAGTTACACAGAAAACAACTAAAAAGACAGCTCGTATTTATACTAATAATTCCAATACTTTTAAATCTCAAAACAAATTAGATAACATTTTGTCTATAAGATACATTTCGTTAGCTGAGCAAGATATGTGTGAAAATTATGTAACACTCGACAGCAATATTGTTGCCATATATTGTAGAAGTAAAACGCAATTTAAGTCTTCACAAACCAACCTGTGTGGTGTGCCTCCGGAAAACAAACAAACAAAAAAGAAGAAATCAAAGGTGAGTTTTTTCCCCTTCGTCTAATGGAAGTGCCGAGCTAAAGGCGCAGGGCTGACAGGCTAACAAACAGCTCCAACAAATGTCTGCCCGCAAGAACACTACACCATAAAAATATTCACAGAGAATTGGCTCTCTGGTAGCTAGCCTCTACACTAAACCTGCTTGTCGAAAGTAACAATGTTGACGTAAAAGTATTTAGTATTACGGTCAGTTTCACGTTGGCACTCACTTTTCCTGCCAAGCTAATCTGCTAGCTGCTGACTGAACTAGCCCTCACTTCCTCCAAAACAAGCTGTGTTCGCGAACGCTGACGTCACGCGCAGGTCACGCCTTGCTGCACGGGACCATAAATCGCATAGCAACACCTGTCAAAATGACAAAATAATAGTCATGCTGCTTATTCGCTGAAATTGAATGTCTTATAAGGATTAAGATTTATTTACTGATCTATTATTATATAATATTTAATATGTTAACGTGTATTTATAATGTACAATGTCTTGCATAATAAATACTTTTTCCTTTCAGCAAAAGAAACTCAAACGGCTAAGTTGCAAAAACCACAAATTGCTAAAAATTTACCACCACTGCCGAAACCCGGGATCGAACCAGGGACCTTTAGATCTTCAGTCTAACGCTCTCCCAACTGAGCTATTTCGGCTTACACAGATGGCTGTGAACCATCAAATTCGTGGTAATACAAAAGAGGGATGTACGGTGTCTGTACAGTTGTTATATGTCTTACGTTGTATGACTTCAGTTAATTTTTTCAATTATGTTGTGCTACTTCGTCGGTCTCTAATGCTTTTTCAGTTTCAGAGCACGTTGCAGCGTGCGTAATGATGTCATCACGCCCAAGCCAATGTAGCGTCATCCTTTCTGATGTAGACGGCGGCCTTTCATTACTGCTCACCGTTTATTGCAAACTTGCCGCTCTGATTCCAGCATTTCAGATCTTTCCCCTCATCAATTATGACACGAAAGTCGCTACTTCTCATCGTGTGCCTGCTGCTTGTAGCTGCTCTCAACTCGGGGGTTTCAGCGGATGGTTTAGTGAACGAGGATGTGAAGAGGACATTAGATCTGAGCACTCATCTGGCTAAGATCACAACGGAGCTCGTGTTGGCCAACAAGGGACAGTCTTCCATTCACAGCTTCGTGTTAGCGGTGGAAGCTGACCTGGCTCCGCACCTGGCGTACATCGGAGCGTCGGTAAGCCCTATTATGAGTGAATAAAATACCGGTAACAATGCAGCAGGTAGCCAGCTAGCTAGTGTTAGCATGTAAGCTAATTGTAAAAAGCTATAAAAGGAATTACTTAAAGGCACTAAGAAGACTTGCAGCGCGCAATTATTTGAATATTGTACAGAATTCAACCTCCTAGGGTTGTGGAGGTTGTACAAAAATTCATAAATGGATGATGGACAGCACTGCTAGCCGTAATGAATGATTCAGGTTTTCATTCATGAGTTCTGCAAGCTCATAAGTCTGATAGCTAAAGATAAGCAGTGGTTGAAACTGTTATTAATTGTTTATCTATCAATGTATGGCATTCACACTATATGTGTGTACAAATAAAATAAGGATAGATAAACTGGTTAAATCAAGTATCCAGACGTTAACTTCCGCCGGACTCCACGCTGTGTCAGTGGCTGAATGACACGTATGCGCTGGGCAGCTTATTTCCGTGTGCGACTGCGCACAGCCCCGCCCCTTTCTGCTGGCAGTTAAACCCAACTACTGGATATATCCATATTTACAATCTGATGAAGCACTATCACACAAAATATCCTAAATGCGCTTCACACATCCAGTTCAGCTTAAAAGGCTTTAAATAACGTGTTCTTGTTTGTACAGGTGAAGGGTGATGAAGAGGAGGACGGCACACTTGAACTTGAGCAGACAACAGTTCGAGGTCAAAGGTATGACTTCAGCATCTTAATAAATCTTATGTTTGATTGTTTATGGTTTGGGGGAAAATGGGCAACTGTCTGTCATATTTGTCAATTAATAACAATTTGACACATTTGCCCTACATTTTACCTAGGTACATTTTACCTACACACACAAAATACTTACCAGTAGTTGTTTCCACGAAAGTTCTGGGAAGTTTTTCAAATGCACATCAGTGGGTTTTTTTGCTATTTGCTAACTCTTTTTTTGCTTATTGTTGAGGCCTGAATTTGCCCCCTTTTCCCCCTCAAACACATAAATGTGTCTTCAAATAAAAAAAATCTTCTGCTTACTTTTCTTATTATGACCTTATGGACAAACATAACATACAATGCTTTTAAAATTCAAGACAAAGGAAAAACTATGAATTTATTAGTAAATCACACCTCATTTTGCTGTTTTTTTTGTTTAAAACTAGTAACTACAAATACATATCCTGATGCATCTCAATCGTCCAGGTAGAAAAAGAGAAAAAATTGAATAGGTCCTCTGGACAGGGTTTTCGTGG
>JAVKLF010000110.1:16959545-16972936 GCA_034783495.1 Millerichthys robustus | reverse complement strand
CCATCCATCCATCCATCCATCCATCCATCCATCCATCCATCCATCCATCCATCCATCCATCCATCCATCCATCATTTGCTGCACAAAAACAGTTCTTACCAGAATCAAATTTTCTAATGTTATATTTTTAACATATTTTGTAAATTTGCTCTTATTTTGCATTGTACTCTAAAAAAAAACTTTTAACAATGTTTCTCTATGAAATTTGTGGCAGTATTTCTTTGGTAAAACATTATGATCATTTAGTGACATGATGTAAGTATTTGGATTAAAACACAAGTTAATGTACGTTTTAAGGTTGGGCTGAATTTCAGCTGTTGTTTTGTGATCAATGATCTGCACTTATCTCTTTAAAACTCTTTCCAAAGTTCGTGTCAGCTTCCAAGTAAGGTGATGCCATCTGAAGCAAGTTTCCATCTTAGATAAAAGCAACAAGAAAAAAACATTTGCACGTTTGTGCAATTTTGTTTTGGGAATCCAGAATTTTTTTTTTATCTAACAAAAAGCGACTGGGAACAGACATTTATTGATTAATTATTTTTTTGTCCATTTTCTGTTTGGAAAATGAACAGAAATAAAGAGTCTCTGACTGGAGATGGAACAAAACATTGTAGCAGGCTGAAAGCTCACAACATTTAAAGTGCTGCAGCTCTGATCCTTTTCATTTAGCCTGACTAATTACTGCAGAGCCTGGGTCAGGACGCCCTCATCACCATTAGGCGTAATTAGTCTCACCATTAGACCGTCTATGAAGGTTTTTTTTTTTTAAACTTCTCATTTATTAATGATATTCTTTGTATGTGAAAGATCCACGTTAGCCTACAGCCCCCTCGGCCCCAACATTTCGGTCGGCCCATGATGTGCCTGTACCGCTTTCTGCATTTTTCAGCTAAAGTGTTTTTCAGAGTTGTGTTCAAAGGGGGCCATCCAGTTGTTTCCTATCCGGATATCTGGCCGGCCCAGATAAGGAAGTCAGGCTCCCGGCTGTTTCCGCCTTGAAGCCACGCGCTGCATTCTCTGTGGCAGCGCTGACATGCACGGTACAGCGACACGAACACTGAACACCGACCCAAGTAGCCGTGGTGCGCATGCGCTTGTCAGCTACCTAACAGACGCGCGTCGGAACGTCTACGGATTTATGTAGTTTTCTGGTCCTCAGTAGTAAAATGTCAGCCATTTTTTTTTGTGTGTTTTTCAAAAAACACATTAAATTTCTAATTGAACAAAAACATGACTATTAAGGTGAATAGCGATGAATCCACCTGAATTTAATTTAAAAAATAAAAAATAAAAGCGTGGACAAAAAAGGAAAAAAAACAGAGGGTCTGTGCATGTAAAGCTTAATGTTTCTCATTATGCGTGAAGAATTGATCTGCAACGGACGCGGGGCGCTTTTTTTGTGCAGCAGGATACGGACTTGTACACAACTTGGAACCCAGAAAATCTGTAGGTCTCCATTAAAACCCGTGGGTAAGAGGGAGACATGTATGTGGACAAAATATTTTATTTGTTGTTGAACAAACCACGAAAATATGTCGTTGTTCTGGTCAGGATAAATGCAGAAAATTTTAAAAGAGGAAATGCTTTTTTTGGTGCGTCTTTGCGCACGATGCCATAAAATTGGAATCTAAAAGCTTCTAATTTTAAATAAAATATCTGTGTTTAAATAAGAAAAATGTAGCTTTACTGGTCTAATTAAGGCATAATGAACTGTGTGTAAATGATGTTTTCTCCCCTCTTTGCTTCAGTCCGCTGCTCGACGCGCAGGTACCTGCTGTGCAAACTGCCAGACCACCACCACCACTCTGTGGAGGCGCAACGGGAACGGAGACCCGGTGTGTAACGCTTGCGGCCTTTACTATAAACTGCACAATGTAAGTGAAGAAACACACACACACGCACACATAGAGTTTTAGGCTTTAAGAGTGAAAGTGACCACAGAGAGAGAGCTAACTGGTTAAGTGGGTGGACAGATCGATTCAGGAGCCTGTTCCTCCTGTGGAGCAAAACCCACCGGTTCTCTCTTTTTTTTATTAATCCATTATTGTTTGAATGGGGGGCGTTACTCCCCGGAGAGGCTGCCGGGTGGGACTGTCATTCAGTTGTAACGGCGTCAGTTACACTGATGAGGATTTGTCTGAGGCTGCTCCTTTCACACCCAGCCTGTCCTCAGCCCTATGAATTCATATCGACCAGAACGGTTCTGTTTGGTTTAGACAATTAAACAAAAGCTAGAGGGGGAGAAAAAAAAGAAAGAAAAAAAACCCCGCCCCTGACTGACTTCCTAATGCAGCCACAAGATATGCAAAACAGCTGCTCATTATTTATGGTGTTTGTTTTACACAAACTTAAACAGGCTGCACTGGAGGTGCAACATGTGAAATGTTTCACTGCCATAGTGTGGTATTCAGGCTGTCAGTGCCACTTTTGTCTAAATCTCATGCTGCTCCCAACAGGTCAACAGACCCCTGACCATGAAGAAAGAAGGCATCCAGACCCGCAACCGCAAAATGTCCAGCAAGTCCAAGAGGAACAAACGGGTAGGGGACGGCTTTGACGAGCTGTCCAAGTGCATGCAGGACAAGGGCTCGCCCTTTGGCGCCGCGCCCGGCCTCGCCAGCCACATGACCCACATGGGTCACCTCCCTGCGTTCAGCCACTCGGGACACATGCTGCCCACTCCCACGCCCATTCACCCCTCGTTCGGTCACCCGCACCACTCCAATAGGTCACCAGTCTGGGCCGAGCCTCACTGAGGGTTCTGCTTAGACACAGGGACCCCTTTCGCCAGTAGGAGCCACCACATCCTCCATAAACACTAAACGGCCTCCGCATCACGCCAAACACTGAGCAGACTTGTGTAAAGTGGAAGGAGGGAAGCTGCTTTCAGTTGAACTGAGGCTCACGTCATTCCGGACCCCACTGATAGGACGTTGCAGGCAGCAGGACTTCACCGGACTCTGTCAAAAGGGGTTCTGTTAGTCCCCGGGAGTGTGGAGTGGACAGGAGTGGAGTGAATAGAGACGCTGGTCATTATTATTTGCTTAATTTTTACTAAGTCACTTTGGTACCCACCTCTCCCTGAACCCAAAACAGGAGAGAGGTCCGAAAACAGAACGCCTCTTTTCACCTCTTGATTATGATGCGCAGCCTGTCCACCCACAGGCCTGTCCTCCAGAACTGCCGTGGACAGACAGAGACAGACTCATCAGTGCTGGAAGCTGTCAGACGGGCCGAGAGTTACAGAACCTCTGCTAAAACCAGCGCTCCCCCCACATGCTGGATTGTAAACCACCACACTGCTCACCTGTTTTTGATAACCGTTTTATTGAAAAAAATAAAATAAAGATGACACAACACGGTAAATAGAGTGTTTATAAATGCCTAATTGCTATTATTGTTGTTATATTTGATGTTATAATTATTGCTACAATAATTTATTTTCACTCTTTAAAGCTTTCGTCAAACACACACGGAGACGTATGAGTTCAATTTCATGGTTATTATGTAAAGAAAACACTGACCTGTCTTGGATTTTTTTGAGAAATAAAAAGTCCCTGAGCTGTACGTTTTTATCGTTTTGTTTTCCATCTCACAAAAAGAAAAGAAAATAAAGTTTAATACTGAAATAAATAAAGTCTGCCTTGATCATTCATAGAGGTGTTTTTTAATAAATAAATCAGAGCAAAGTTTTAACAACTAAAATAGTTTCTTAAATGTGTTTGAATGTTTGATGAGTGGTACGGACCTGTACTTACTGATGTTACTTTAAGATCTCTGTTTCACAAAGAGGACTTGGTCATTAAAATCATAAGTGATATCAGATGCATGGAGGGAAGCTCTGTGATCCCTAAAGCGTAGTAATGCGTTGGTCAGGCTCCTCCTCTATCTGTGCTGGCTCGTTGTTAAGAGAAGGCCCCTTTGTGGAGCTACGGCCCCGGGCTGGACCATTGTGCCCAGACATCAGGCTCCAGCGAAGAGCTGCGGAGTCACACACAGTCATGCATATGCACACACACCCACGCTCTTACGCATACACAAGCACAAACCCCATTTCACACCCCCCCACCCTATTTCTTTTTTAGCTAAAGAACCTATGCAATGTGTTTGTTTTTCTCCCTATGTCAGGAACAGCCACATTCTTTATGTGAAAAATCCTGAGTCATGAGTGTTGTCTCCCTCCCAGTGCCTGTCGGAGTAGGCCTCTCTCTCTCTTGGCCGTGGTGACTGGAGTGAGAGGAAGGACAGCGGGTCTTTAGTGGGAGAGAGAAGAGGAAGGAAAGGCAATCAGGCGACCTGAGCAAACACATGGGGGTCTGCTCAAACCCCTTCGCACACAGATGTGCTCGCAGCTGAGGCTGCCAGGAAGCAGGCGTTGACTCTGTTTCTCCCGAGTTGCCCTCTTTTTCTTTTTCTTTCTCTTTTGTTTGCTTTTTTTCCCCCACTCGCCCTCTGTCTGAGCTCCCATGCATTCTGTTTGTCTTTTTGCTCGCCTCCTTTCTGCGTCGCTCGTTTTGCCTCCCATTTGGACGATTACAGTAAACCGAAAGGGGATGGAGAAACTTTGAACGCAGCCAGCCACTAATGAGCCTGCTCGATTAGGGCCAATTTTAGGTCATCATCGCTGAGTTCAAGCACAGACTGTCCGATTAAAACGGTCTCAGCTAAAAGTGGACAGCTACCCTTTCCTGAACCCTCCGCCCTGCTCACATCTGCTGGGGTTTCCCACACATTCGAGCTGTTTCAAATGCAACTCAAAGTGATGTGTCCATGGATTTATTTTGGATTTATTTACTTTGTTAGTGTGTTGTGGCGACAAGGTAAAATCCTCACCAGTGTTTGTGCACACTTGGATGCAATGCTGGACGGCTGCATCAGAGTGTCTGAGGGGGGAACGGATCCTCTTCAGCCACTCACTGAACACCAGTAAAAATGTAACGCACGGCTGCCAGTGAGCAGTCTAGCCATCTGCGTGCAGTGCAGTGTTGTGGGAGCAGGGCCGAGTATGGGCTACGACTCCACCGCTGCTGCATCCCGCCCGGCCAAGCTTGGCCAGGCTCCCAGAGCCCGAGTGCGGGGAGGGGGAGATGTAGAGAGCAAGCTCTCTTCAATGAGGCCCTCCAGAGGGAAGGAGCTGCCCTCCCAAAAATAATACAGCAGTCTGCCAGGCCAGAGACTCCCAGATCACAGGCAGGAACATGCAAATGCACACATTGGTGTGGAGCAGCAGTTCAACACAGCTGCTGGGTTGCATGAATCCACGTCAAAATGTGTTTAATAACAATGTACTTCAGCTGTGTTGCCATTAATCGGTGCAGAACAAACAAGGTGGCTGTACGGGTGATGTAACGCATGACTGAAACAAAGCAAGGTGATGAAAAACTAAACGTTAACCCCTAGAGAAACGATGAAGAGAAAATCATCATTAAAATTAATTGATTGTTCTTTCACGTCAGTGAGTGTTCTTTCTTTGCCGGAAGCAGAAATAGCTGATTGCTCACACGATTGGCCTTGTGACAAACAGATTTGTTTCGACTGAAATGACTTCAAACACTATTCTTCCATCTGCCGCAAGTCTATTTTGAAGCTGCCTTGTTTTTGTGTTTGTCATTTGTGTCCTGTGATGGGAGGATTAACAAAAACTGTGACAACAGTGATCTAAGCATGTCATTGAACCTTAGACAACAGTTAGATTTAAAGGCTCAGCATTCCTCCAAGGCATTTTAGACTGACATCATCCTAAGTTGAGATGTTAAACTTGTAACCATTTAGATCAAACTTGGAAAAGAGCTATAGCCATCTTAACTCGAGCTGAGTCCAAAATGTAATGAGTTGTAAAGTTAAATCTAATGATTATTTCATGAAAACATCGATGAAATCTAGCAAATGATTTATAAGATATTTTGCTAACAGACAGACAGAGTTGTAAACAAAGCTCTTGCTAAACCTATTAGCACACATAGTACGTGTCAGGGGTTTGTCTCAGTGATTGCCACAGCAAACCCTTGGTTGATATCTGAATTATAGCTATTTATGTATTTATATTTAAATATTTTTTTTGACGTCAGTTATATAGCAGCCATCTTGAATTGAGTTGACTCCAAAAGTTAATGAGTTGTAAAGAAAAATTCAATGATTGTTACCAGGCTTCAGGTTATGAGCTATTTTGGTTGCTGACGAGCACATACTGCCTTTGCTTTTCAGATTTCAACAATAAAAAGAAAACACGAGATGAAGACTTAAACTTGAAATGAATGTTTTGTTTCATCTTTGTTTTGGTCCTTCTGTAGTTCACTCTCTATCCCATCATGTGTGTGCAGTTTCTCTTTAGTGAGAGCTGTGTATACTTTTCAATCAACAGGCCTCACTAAACCAACAGCTACACTGAGCAGAATGTTCCCTCTGGACTTTCTTCCTAAATTATGTGACACACACACACACAAAACATAAAATAGGAAGTTACTTATCTTTACTATCAAAGTGGCATTTCGTAGAAGAGATGAAGACATCTAAGATGTTTCAGTGGGGTGAACATGGTGGTCACAAGATCAGAGCGTCGAGAGGTTTATGACTTCAACCTGGAACTGGATGTTTCAGTTCATCTCCACTCCCTCACATCCTTTTGTTTCTCCCCTCCGCTCCTCTGTTTGTACACACCGACTTCCCTTCACCGCCACTGTCGCTCTTTTGGCCACCATCCATCTCTTCATCCCCCTCATCCATCCCGCCCCCCGCTTTTCCACTACTCCCACTTATTTCTTGTCTCCCACTCCCGCAGTGTATTTGTTTTTCCATCAAATTGAATTAGCAGAATCAAAAGGTATCCAGAACATCCCCTCGCAAAGTTGAGTTAGGGAGAAGGAGACGTGGAAGATGAAAGGAAGTGCAGTGCAGTTCAAATGCAGGTCTAGTAGCGTATGCAGTTGACCTTTGCCTGGTCCTAGCTAGAACAGCATCTCTCCTTCCTCGGAGCCTTAGAAGGATATTAAAGCTGCAGGGATTTTAGAAAATAAAAGCGTGGGGCATGAATCTGTGCTTTAGGTTGCCATAAAGAACACAAGAGAAGTAAATAGTTTCTAAAACCTCTAAGATGATGCTGACAGAATTCTAAGGAGAATTATTAGGAGAGATCATACTTTTCAAGTTCTTGCTTGAATCCCTGTGGAAGTCAGAATGGAATTTAGAATTTTACTTCTAACACAAAGCTCTGAACAACCAGCCATCTTTTACCAAAGTCCTTATTGTTTTATGTTTTTTCAAACAGAACATTTGTGGGAGGGTTCCGCCCATGTCACATGATGACGTATCTCCCTACATGATGAACTCACTCAAAATCGAACGGCTTGTCAAGAAACGCATTCCTTCAAAGAGCCATTTGTTCCATCTTCACTCAGACCTAAGGGTTTACTTGTGATTCCAAGAGTTTCTAAAATTGGAGGCAGAGCTTTCAGTTCTCAGGCTCCTCTCTCGTGGAACCAACTTTTAGTTTCTGTCCGTGAGCCTGACACCTTACTACTTTTAACACTAGACTCAAGACTTTCCTGTTTGGGTTTCCAGAGTTATCCCATAGTTCTGCTGCAGAATGATAGACAACCACATTTCCTCACACTGCTGCTGTTTTTACGTGCTCTTCTTTGTGTTTCTATACATGCATTTATTACTGTCATTATTTAACTTTGTTTTTCATCCTTTAGAAACTAGACATGGACCAGTCACTCTGTGTTTGTCTCTTTTCTGGCCTATAAATCTTTTCTGTTGGGGGAAGATGGCTGCTCATCCTGATCCTGGTTCTGTTGGAGGTTTCTTCTTGTTAAAATTGAATTATCCCTTTCTACTGTCTCCAACAGTACAGACAGTGTGGTAAAGTTAAGTTTAGTGCAATCTGTCGGCTTCTTTAGAGCCATAACTATTAAAACTACTTTTTATCTTATAATGTACTGTGCCACTGTGTTTTAATAAAGTAAGCAATAAATTTACTCTATAATTAAATCTGGATTTGAACTGAAAATATGATTTGTTGTAATTTGGTAATATTTAATTAATTGATTTGAATTATTTTTATTACCTTGACAGCTTGAGCTATGCAATGAAGCAGATAGTATTCAAAGTTTGAACTGTACTAATGGTCAAGTTACAGCATTTGTGTTATAATAAAACCTGAACTTCTTCTTTTGCAGAATAAAAAAAAAATTCATAGAAATGCACCAGCTATAAAACTTCGCAGAAAAATCAAAAACCATAAAACGCAGGGTAAACTAAGTAGAAACACCTGGAGGGCCCTATTCATAGAAATCTCTGCAGATGTGTCACAGTTTGACACTTGAATAACTCTGAACACTTCTCAGATTAATCAACCATTCTGTGATATGTGATGTGTGTTGCTCGTGGAGCTGACAGCAGATTATCAGCGACGACACCCTGAGCTGCTGATCATCATTTGATGTGGCAAGATTTTGTCTAAAACGTGAACAATTTTTCTTGACCAATTTTCACACCTTTTCATTGATTTTCTCCCCAAATGAGACACATCACGCTTGATGTACAGCTGCATATCAAGCCAGGATGAGGTCATGGCCTCCGAAAGAAGAGGGGAAAAAACAAAAAACAAGAAGCGAGAAATTCAAACAGGAAGTACTTATGTTGTGCTATTAAGACCAATTAAAAGCACAGAGGTCTGACAGGGACAGTAAAAAGAGATTGATTGCAAAGTATTTAAGTGTAATTCTGTGAAAGATTTCATCATAGAGGGTACTTTCCTGTGGGTACTAAAAGCTCCTATAATTAACAATTTCCCCTCTTAGACTGAAATCAAACTCCAGCACTTTTCTGCACCAGCCTCTGAAAATTAAATGCGCCTTTTCTTTTATGAAAATAAACATTTGTTTCTTTTGTTGCATTTTTGAGCATGACACAACTCTAAAGCATTTTGAGACAGATTTAAAGGCTGAAAAAAAAAACTAACTGTATACTTTGAACCAACATTTCTTTCTCAAAATCTTCAGTATTTTGGGAAGCCTTCATCTCAAACTAGAAAAGTGAAAGCAGTGAAGAAAGTGAAAATGTCAAAGATCAACCTTACTGTAATTTTTGAGGTTCAAAGGATTTCCTGGTAATGTACACTCATCATGAAAGAAGCTGATGTGTTGTGCGTGTACTTGGGGTTTTTTCCGTTTCTAATGTTGTACTCTCTGGTGGTTATCCCCTCTCTAACTACACCACAATCTTCACAATGTCGCTAATGTGCTAGTGTTTCTGGGATTTTATGTGTGCCTTATACTAATTTTTTGAAATAAATTGTAATTTTTTAAACCATTAATCAGAGACATTTATTGCAATGAACTTGTTCTGGATGATTTCAGAAATTCTTCAGTGATAAAATTAATAATACCAATAAAAAAGATCAGCTGCGAGAGGCAGGGTGTGGACACGCAGAGCACCCCTCCCTCCACTGACCCTGAAAAAAAAAACTAGACCAGTCTCCTCTCACCTGGGACGAAGGAGCATTCAGGATGTCCACCTGGGACAGGTAATGTTCAGGCCTCATTCATGCCATGCTCTGCTGTTGCTGAGGCCCTCCTGCTCACCTGCAGGACAAATTCATCGCTGCTGTCTGAGGACAAACGAGCCCATTCATGTGGAGGCTCCCATGGACAAACTGAGGGGGCAGGTACAGTACTAATGCCTGTGAAGGCTCAGGGGAGTGGGTGTCTGGATCTGCCATCCTCTTCCACGCCCAGCATTCCCAGCCTCTGTCCCACTATCCCACGCTTTCACCGGCTGGTAACAGGAGACCAGCATGAGAGGGGGAGCTGAGGACATATTGGAGCACGGCCAGGAGTGAGAGGATGAGACCCAGGTGACGGCTCTGGGATGGATCCTCTGGACAATCCCAAAGGGACTGATGACCAGACAGAGAACGGGAACATGTTTAGAGGACAGTAGAAACCCACAGAGACCTGATGTCCTCTGCTCAAACCCTCAAGCTGTTCTGCACGCTATTGTAGGCTAACGGTAGCTGCATAAGAGGTGGATTAAGTGACAGGGCTGTCCTTGATTAATTGTTTTCTTCTTATTTCCCCCTCGTACATTTATTTATTTATCTTTGCAATCTAACTACTTCTGCATTCTTTGTGCTTTTTTAACCATTTATTTTTCAAACCAATCAGCTCATCCAGAAAATGGGTCCTATGACTTGTGGTTTTTATAACTTATACATTTAAATATTTCACTTTGCTTGGCTACCATACCTACTTTTAGCTTTCAACTAGCCTTTTGCTACTTTTAGCTTTTAGTTACCCTTTTAATACTTTTAACTATAGACTTTTGCTGCATTTAGTGTTTTGCTAACATTTCCCTGCATGTAAATGCTTCTAAAATATTAGGTAGATTTTTTTTCTTTTTAATTTTTTTTAAACTCTTCTTCAGCTTCTTCGGCAAAGGCCTTCAGCACTCAGCATTCACTCTACATTATGCCTTGTGATCATCATCACTCCTGAAATAATGACATCTTCTCTGTAAGTTGCCCGCCTGGACAACAAACAACAACCTCTCTCAGGAGCCAGACGGCCAGGCCTCATTTAGGCTGCTCTCATCATGTCACTGAGGCAAAAACAACCCGTGAGCTGAGGGCATTCCTAGATCAAAATATGTCTTTGTGTTCACTCTCTGTGTGACTTTTTGTTGTGTCTAAGGTTTGTTTTACTTGGCAAGCAGACGCAGATAAGAAAACAGACAAACAGGTACAAGTAGGCAAATTTCTTTTTAGGCCAAACTATGAATGGTCTTCTTTAAAAAGCAAAATCTATTGAAAATCTACTTATAAAATGTTTTAAATTGATTAAAACTACATCTTAAAAAAATGACCAAATCAATGATATTATTGTCTTTCAAGAACTTGGTGTAATTTTCTAAATAGCTTGTTGGTGACAGTAATAAACTTCCATATTTACTTTAGTTAAACAGAATCCATTACTTCAATAAACTCACCATTGTCAGATTATGATCTGCTCTTCGACGGTCAATTTGCCTTATTACCAACTGCAAAAAATGCACAAAGCAGGTGATAATTTTTAGCCCTTTGCCTGTGTGAGTTTGTCTGTAAGCAAAATATCTCAGGAGCCACTGAATAGATTATAATGAAAATGTCTGGAAGTAAACATTGGATGCACAACCAATTGACAGGCAAACACAAACTGGCTGTAACTCAGTCAGCTTTGCAAAAAAAAAAAAAGCTAAAATTTAGTATGATAAAAACTGAGAGTAATCCCCAACACATGTTCTGAGATTGACACATCTGTTTAATATCACTTGCAATCACACGTAACATTGGTTTCAAAATAAAACTAAAACAACTAAACATAAGATAATCTTAATTTGCGACTGACATGAAAAGTGGTGGATTCCTTTAGTGCTAGTCTTTTTAATTCAACTTCTGTTCAACTTGGTACAAGTTTCAGGACAGGACGCGTGTACAATCGTGCCAAAAATTCAGTGGAGACAGAAATTATCAGGGGCATCGCAAATGCTCACTCACGGACTGCAGGGCTATCAGTGGAGGATCGGTATGAAAAAGGCGTTGTGCTCACTCATTGGCTCAGTGGGATGTTGCAACCCCAGCACCTAACTGGTCCTTATCTCGCCTGAGCAGACTGCACATCTTGATATGCATCTGTCATATTTGGAGGAAAGAAAGACACAGTGGTAAGAGCACGATGAGTCAAAAAAAAAAAAATTGTACGAAAAAAGAAAAAAACAGTGCCTGACATAAACGCACTTCCTTGCGGTTTGAGCATGACAGTGATCATTTGCTTGCCTGTGCTTACTCCTTTGACATAAACACGTCCAGTAAAGTCATGAATGCTCAATATGTTAACGCTCTCATGTCCCAAAAGAGCAGTTTGTCATCATTTCATCATGATCATCATTGTTCAGACAAGACCTCATCCTCAATTTACGTCAGCTCCAGCTGTGAGGGTATCGAGTGTGACAGCAGAGCAACATGTTCATCAATGAGCTGCTACCACAGAGCTAAAAAAAAAGAGTCACACTGTCATCCTGAGGTTGTCCGTATGTGGCTCTGACACAATAATACCTCCGTCCAGCCAACAAGAAAGACTCAAAGTGATCCTCTGTTGGGTCAGAGGCTAGGGGTCTGGCAGGAGGGTATAATCTCCCTTCTCCTGCTCCTTTCAAGTCAAGTCTTTCTCCTTATGCTGTCTTTGCCTCTGACTGACATTTAGCTCACCAAATAGTCATCTGGCATCGAACACACATGCACATGCACACACACACAAACACACATACACAAACATCTAATCCAGTTAATCCATACAGCCAGTTGAACAATTAGTAACACGGTTAATCACCCGTGCACAATAAAGACAACCCCAAATTAACTGATAGAATTATTTCATTCACCCGTCTGATTAAAACATTTCACCACTGCCATGCTTCACCGGAGAACATCTTGGAAAACAAAAAAAAGAAGAAAAAAAACAATCTGTGGAAATTAATTATAGATCACAGCTTCAGACGACTTTATTCAAAAGTTGGTGCAAATAACAAGCTGTGGTATTGTGACACAGACACATCGCTGAAATGAAAAATAAAGCATCAGTAACCCATGCTGAAACTCAGGAGACACTTTTTACAAACGAGAAACATGCTTTCCTAGATGTAAGAAGAAGTTTTATAACATTCTTTCAGATGGAGTAAATGCTCCGTAGACATTAGCTACTATTTTTTTTTACCTAACATTCCTGCTCCTGGTGTAACTTGTGGTCGGTCAAAGGGAACAAGACTTCCATATTGTGGTGGTTACAGACACAGCAGACGTAGCATGGGACAAAGGAAAAGTGTGGCGGCTGAAAGGAGACCCTCTGATTTGTTTCCTTGGCAGGATGACAAAATTGTGTGGAATGCGGTGGAGAAGGGAAAGGAAAGTGATCAAGAGCTCAATTCAGGAAAATACATGACAGATGAGTAAAAAGGAGGCTGCTGAATAAGCGATTTGGACTGTACCTTACAGATATTTTGTGTCTGTATCATCTGCATTTTCTTTAGGAATTACATATGTCTTTTTATCATAAAGAAAATCAACTGACTTGAAACAACAGTTCTCATATTTTCTGATTTGGGTCTGTGGAAAAGTCTAATATTTTACCTGCTTTGGAACGCTTTGCTCAGTTTGGAGAAATAAAGTTGAACTCTGGCCAGACTGATGAGCTGAAGACTAGTCAGAGCTGTGCCAAGATTAGAGTGGATGGGAGCTGTTTTAATCTAATCTCAAAATTGTTACAGTAGTCAGTCCGTCCGTCCATCCATCCATCCATCCATCTATTCATACATACATTTTATTTACTCGCTATTTCCGTTCTGGGTCATGGGACAGC
>JAVKLF010000110.1:16898782-16927366 GCA_034783495.1 Millerichthys robustus | reverse complement strand
ACACACACACACACACACACACACACACAAATGTAGTCCAGTGGGAGAATGGTCTCTCTGACTGCATTTCTAAATGTTGGAAACTTATGGAGGTCACACAGGGGTCAGGTGCAGGAAGAGTGTGTTGTGTGTATGTGTGTCAGACTCGGAGCTTTGGGCTCTTGATAAAAGCACTTCTTCTGATTTCCTCTGTTTTTTTTTCTTTGTGTCCATTTGGTCCCACTCTTTCTAGTTATGATGAAAGTCAAAAAGTCAAGCGTTTCCAAGTGCCCCGATGCCCAGCGCAGATTAGGGAGGAGAGCAGGTCTTGTCAAGTCTGCGTTGTACGTGCTGCACACGCCTGTTTTGCATGCTTGTAGGAGCAAGCCGCTCTCTGTCAGGACTTTAGGAACAATAAGAAACAAACACAAAACGAACCAGACATTCATGGTGTGGAGTAAAACACTGCACATTTTTATTGCCTTTCATTTGTAATACAAGGAATGAAACAGAACTCTTCCAGTTTTAACCCTCACACGCTGTATACACACAAACACACAGACTGGTAGTGGGGCCAGGGGGTCTGCTGCCAGGTTCCCAGGGAGCCTCAGTGGTCTGATGGAGGCACTTTGTCTGAAGCCAGTGCAGACTACAGCAGACTCCAGAGGAGATGCCTATCAGCTACTAGCTATGCTAAAACTGGGAGGAGAGAAGGAGGGTGAGAAAAAGAAACTCACAGAATGAGGGAGGACTACGTCAGAAGGCTCCAGGAAAGAAAAGAAAAAACCCACAACAACTTAAAACTGACGTTAAAGCTCTTTTAAAGACCAAATTATAAAAACACAAAACCACCAAAAAGTGTAAAGACCACAACAGGCTAGGTAATGTGAGACAAACTGTTTTAGTGTGATGTGCAAACAGATGGGTTACATTCTCAAGTCCAAGAACCCAGATGCAGTGAGCAAACCGTACATGTGGTGCTGCAGATAGCAGTTGCAGTAAAAGCCACATAAGTGTTGGCAGGCAGAGTGATGCATAGAAACAACAGAGCGAGGGTCAGGGCTGTGACACACTAAAGTTCAACTCTCCAGGTGTGGCCTCGCTTAGATGCAATGCGACAGTCTTCCTTTTATTTAGCTCATTCTTGTTCTCAAAATAAAATTTTACAAATCATCTCTGACAGGTTTGAAACTATTTGCAGTAAAACAACAATCCATCTTTCACTCTGGCAGGTATGCTAAGGTGCTGAACAATGATAGGAACAACAAAATGTGGATTCAAAGATACATGCCATTCCTTTCTTCTATTTCTTTCTCCCCCTTGAATCTCTGTCTGATTGCAGAGGAGGTACGACGTTGTGGATTGGTTGGGTTTGCTGACGTATTTGGTAGACAGATCTAATATATGCTGTCTGCTGCATGGCGACTTCTTAGTTAGAGCGTGAGGGTGAAGAGGGGTGGGAAGGAGGGACTTGCACCGTGACCCAAGGATTTCCATGGCCTCTGTCAGTGGAAAATTAGATTACAACAGTCCAACCAGGGGGGGTAACTGGGGAGGGGGGCGTCAAGAAGTCTAAATATGGAGGGCTCAGTATGTCCATAATCACTTTATACAAGTTAGATGAACTAAAAGACTTATCTCCTCCTCGCTGTCCAGATTGCCTGGGCTGTGTCAAGCAAATGTGTCCCTTCACTGTCGAGCCCCCGGTGGCATGATTGCGAGGGGATCCCGACAAGAAAAAGCAAACAGCGAAGCATAAACTGTGGTGATATGTCTGAATGGATGGCTTTGACACAGCATCAGCCGAAATTCAGCTGGTGCCATTCAAGATGAGGCCTTCTGAAAATCAAATACGTCTGCCTGGATTACCATTCTGCTTAATAAAATCATTGAGTCAAGGAAAATTAATTTTCTGTTTTTTTATCTCCATTTACCAAGATCTCAAAGATTTTTTTTCTTTTGTACAAAACATGGAGTTTAAACAGTTTTGCTTATAAGAAGGAATATTATCAATGGTTGCTTGATATGAATCAATTTCATGAATAGCTAGAACATGATTCTATGAGTTGTGACTTTATGAACAGAATGAGAGTAAAAAAAAACAACATTAAAGAGAGCGACACAAACAAACAGCAAGCTGTGCTGGCAATAAAACCAGGGGTGGGTGTTGGACAAAAACAGGACAGAAAACCCAAGTATATGTAACATGACACAAATGAACAAAAGTATTTAGCTAATGATTTATTATTAAGCGGTGCAGGCAGCCCTCCCCTGCCCGATCCCCCAGCCAAACCCTGGTCCTATTGTAGGGAGATGGAGAGACAGATAAGCAGGGCTGTAATGGTAGTCAGATGGCAGGTGGGCCGGCTGAATCCAGGGTTAATCACTGCTAAGTGCTGTGGAAAGGGGAGGACACGGGTCTGAAACACTGTATCCTGGGGGTGCAATGGGAGGCTAGGTAAGTCAGCCCAGGTAACTGGCCTCGACAGCTCAGGGAGACAGCTGGACTCCAGCGTCGGTTAGATAATGGTGTTAACTCAGGAGAGTCACCACAATAATATGTTACATCAACACACTCCTCTCTGTCTCAGTCTCCGGGTTGCTCTTTCAAACCACGTTAGGCTCCTTTGTATGAGCGCCATCCTGCCTCATTGCTCCGAGCATTTTCAAGTAACACAAGTGATTTAATCTGACTGAGAGGAAGAGGAGAACACTGTGTAGCCAAGTTATAGGCAATGAGGCTAGCAAAACTTAAAATGGCTTTCTTCTGAAGGAAAATGAAACAATTGACAGAGAAAACTCAATGTACAGCACTGGTAAAATGTTTTAAACCACCTCTAATTTTTATCTTTGCATCTCAACATCCAGACATTCTTTTATTCTTCTAAAATGTTCTTACGCAACATTTTTTTCTGAACGACTTCAAATGTTTTTTTAAGAATTTTACAGATTTTTACTTATTTTCAGTCCCATCTTTATTTGCCATAACAGCACATGATGCAAGTATGTGCTCAAAACACAAGTGAACAATTGGAGAAAAAAAGAAAAGGTGTTGACCCTATAAAAACTCAGCTAATGAACAATGTTTAAAAGTCCTGTTTTAAAAATGCAGAATTAAATCAATGCATCATGTTTTCACCTAATAACGCTTTGGAAATTATTTTGTTTATGCTAAAACATTGTTTTATTTGATAAATATTTTTCAGACATTCAACTGCAGAAATTGCAAGAAGTTGTGTTTTTTTTACCAGGCTGCTGATAACAAAGTGCCTAAAGTTTCAGGTTCAGTTTCCAAAAAAAAGTTTCAAGTTTCTTTTGCTTGACACAATACCGATTCATTTCAGAACTTTTGGAACCTTTTATTGCTTGAATGATTTATTTGTCAAAAAAACAAAAACAAATATTTTCTCTTTAAAATATTCAGTGACTGAAAGAGAAGCCAAAGTTTAAGGGAAATCTCAGTTAAACCATCAAAAAGCAAGAAAACCTGCTGATAGAGACCACTTCAAAAATTTTCAAGAAAGACTGGCTTCATGGAATCAAAATCATAATAATAGAAACAGAGGAAAACAGCATGTACACATTTTTTAGAAATTCAATACCAATAAATGTTGAGTAAAGTATGAATTGATTCAATTCTATGCAGCAGAATTTGTCTACAGTAAGATAATGAAAGGACGCTTTTTAGACAAGTCATACATTCTTCTCAGAAACACGAGGATGGCAGCTATATGATTGAGGAAAGCAGTTTAATAAGATCAGACATGTAAATTTCATGACCGCTCTGCTGCACAGAGTGAAAACATATCTTCAAATCTTTTTCTCATGCAGTCAACCAGACCTTTGTACAGTTTATAAGTATGACATCTCTAATTGCATATGGTTAAAAAAAGCTTAGTCTTAGTCTTACATCAAAATGTACTGTTTACTAAGTTTTATTTCTATTATTTGAAATTGCTTCATATGACTGATTTCACACACTAATTTCGCATGAAAAGCAACCCGCAGTGCCTATGACAAACTTGTAAAGGCAGTAATCAAATGCACTCTTTATATCTTTGTTTCTGTCGGGGAAAACATTTCCGGTGTCAGAACAATCAAAACAGAACACAAAGATGGGAGCACAACTTGAATGGGCAGTAACTTCAGACGGACCGTTTCTGCAGGAGACTGCATTCTGCGGAGGTGGGCCTCTCTCAGCCTCCCCTAACACAGGAGTGGACAAAAATGTTTTCAAATAATCATTTTGATTTAAAGAAACTGTAGGGCCACACATGGAACTAAAACACTGGATGCTACCTGGATTTACTATATATAACACATTATCCCTACAAATATGTATTCAGAACCAACGGTGGGTTAATGGTAATGGGTTGGTTGGTTTTGTGGTGGAGAGGTTGTGTGTTGATTAATTTGTATGTTATCATAAAGTTGTTATATTTATTTGTGTGGACCCCAGGTTGAATAGTCCTCTCTGCAATTAATGGGGATTCCTTCAATAAACAAATAAAAAACAAAAGACTCTACTTTACTTTTGCACCTTTTTATATTTAGATATTATTTTAAATATCATTTTGCTTTTTTGGTAAACATGTACCCTAAATACTATCCTTGATCAAAAGACATCAGTATTCTTTTAGCGTCATGAGAGCTGATGCAGACATTACTATTTAGACATTGGATAAAAATGCGTTTTATTTATTTATATACATATATTTTACACATACAATATTAATCTGCTGCAATCCTGGTAAATAAATATTTGAACATTTTGTCCTCCAAAAATACACCGCTTTAAATGCTATAAACTGGTAAAAAGCCTGTGTAGCATATTTATCAACTTTCTTTGAGATTATCCAATAAAATCATGTTTTTCAGTTATTTTTTTCAAGTTGATTAGTTTTGTTTGATGACACCGAGGGCCTGATTGACTGCTTCTGGCCCATGTGTATCCTAGCATAAAACACACTGCTGCACAAATGAAGAACCCTTACTGATGCAATTTAGGTCTGCAATAATTTAACAAAATGTAAATACATTAACATAAACACACATACAAAAGCCTCAATCTTAAAACAAAACTAACAGCTGTATAGCTTATTCCCCTCTGCCTTCCTATAAAATGGAGTTGTTGTAAACAACGGATGAAGTCATCTTGTTCTAGAGGAAGAAAAGCAAAGAGGTCAAGTTGAACAGAGAGGCTTAGTTAAATCATCTGCTTGCAGTAAACAGTTGAGAGGAACATCTATCAGCCAGGCACGTGCTGCTGACACTATAATAATAAGGCGACAAGAGCCGGAGCGTGCGCTGCAAACTGATGGAGAGGAGTGTGGAGGAGTAAAGGAGGAACGGGTGGACAAATACCAAGAGAAAAGAGGCACATCACCTTTTCCATCAGCACGCGTGGTGTGAGCGAGCACAGTTTCACTGCACGCCCCGCTCATAATCACAAGGTTACTGTTCATTGTTCAGCACGACCCGCTGGACATGAGTGACAAGGTGGGCAGCTGAGGTCTGTGCTACTGTGTGGGTAATTACCTCATGACGACAAAGAGGACTTTGATGTTCACTCTCCCTCTGTGATGCTTTAATGACCTCAGAGCCGGTATTTCTACAAGTCCAGGGATATTTTTGTGTAGAAAAAAAAACTCTGCCTGCACACACTCATCATTGGTTGTTCTAGAGGAGCACACTCTCCTCCTCTCACACAGACTTCAGCCGCCGGTAGGCTTGATGTCAATCAAGAGGGTGTCTAATTAAAAGTAACAGGAGGAAGCTGCTGGGGACAGCAATCACTATCGGACTCCTATTTTCATATGAATGGCCTTTTTTAATTAAACTCAACAGCTAATAAGCCTCAGCATCCAGAACATAGAGCAGTTTAACACACAAAGAGTCACAAAGAAACACACACACACACATAGAGAAGGAATGAGAAGTAAAAGACAGTAGGATGAATAATGAAGAGTCAAAGGCAGAATGATGCATTGCCTTTGAACCTGATGGTTCCCCTTTGTTTGTGGAGGCACTTTGCCAGAAGCTATTGTTGTCAACAAAGTTTATTTAGCACTGATGGTATTAAAGAACACAGTCAAACAGAATTTGCCTTTGCCATTAGAGAAGAAGAAATGAAAGAGAGGCAGAAGAAAAAGCACATAACACTATCTCCTTTTTAGATGAAAAGGAGAGTCTACAAACAATTTGGCTCACACGTGTGGGTTTGTTATTCTGTCCAACAACGGAAGGATAATTAGAAATGTGTTTGAGTTTTGGGTGAACGGATCAAACATAAAGCAGCATTCAGGCTAAAACAGCTGTCTTTATTTAAGCCAACAAAGGCTAAATATTATGCCTTTTTGCCAGTTGATTGGGATTATTATAAAGTGAAACTTCAATGCAATTAAATGAAGCTGCAAAGTTGAAATAGAATGATGAAAAACATGACAGCCTTATCCAGCAAAATAAATGTTGTTCAGTTTTGTACTGTTACGTTCTAAAGATTACTTTTATTGATGATTTGTACATAAACCAGTTTTTAACTGGAAGATGCTTTTCGTTACTAAATGGTAAGAACCGTTTCTGTGTGTGTAGGTGAGTGTGTGTGTGAGTGTGTTTACTTGTCTGACATTTACCAAAACATATCAGAAACTACTGAACATATGAAACTTGCATAAAATTCTCATTAAATTTAAATCTACCTTTGAAGTCAAGCAGATTCAAGATGACCGCCACATATGAACTAACTTAGAAAGCACAAAAAGGGCTGTAACTCAATTTCACAACTAGTGAGATAAAATTTGACATGGTTGAAGCTGAAAGTTTGTCAGGATGTGTGCTTTTTTGTTAGCACGTGTGTATTTTGGGTTCTTTGTTTACCTGTATTTCATATTTTGGGTTTTTATGTTTACCCACGTCTTCTTTTCAGAGTCACTGGTGCCCATGCATCAGCAGTCACTGGACAACTCACAAGTGATTTTTTAGGTTAATTTTGTTACCTGTGTTTCCTGTTGGCTTCCTCTGTTCTAATATTCACTTGATTAGCTCCCTGCTCCACTCAGCCTGACACTTGTTCCCGATCTTTTGACTCCTCAAGCCTATCCTTGTGGGTTTTTTTCTGCCACCTCACCAGGGAATCGAACCACAGACCTTCTTGCTGGGAGGCATCAGGGCTGTTGTGCTGCATCTCAGAATATCAACACAGGTCTGCACAAAAGTAATTTCAATGCTGAACCCAAACAACTAAAACTTTCTTTCAACATAAAAAAATCAGAGTATAAAACTCTGGCCTGAAAGGCAGCATGCATTTCTTCAAAGAATGCTAGACTTTTATTTGTGTTTGTTGACAAACGTACTCAGTTGCACCATGTTTCAAAGATGGATAAAGAAAGAGCCCAAAACGCAACATAAACATGACATATTATTCCCATAATGTTAATATTTCTCAGTGAAAAAGCTTAGCACTTTATTCTTACAAACATGACAAATCTTCTTTTTACCTCCCTTTTACAGCAGATAAAGGGACTTGGATCCCTTTTCCACACTAAATCCAACATCAGCTTCTCAGCAGCTTTTCAAACCACCCAGCAGGTTGTTTCTAAATGGCTTGAAAGTGAGCAGAGATATAGCCCAGCTCCGGCATCTCAAATGAGCTCCGTGTGCCGTCGTAAAAAGCCCGCTACACTCGCTAATTCTCTCGCCTCCTCACTTCCTCAGAAACTTTTAACATCATGACCTCGAGAAACATTTGCAAACTATAACAATAAAATTAACATGTAATGAGCAAAATAATTGCACATCAAACGGTGCTCGACGGTGGAGCGTAAGCTCGGAAGAAAGGGCCCAATTTGCAGATTACATGGCTCATGACTGCCGAAGTTCAAAACATGGAGAAATTGGTTGAGAAGTGAGAAAAAAAGGACCTTTTCCCAAAACGACTCCCAAGCATTCTTTAAACTTGTGTAATGGATACGCTGCGGGCAACTGGGCGAATTTACCATGCAAAGAATCTCCATTCTGCACGCAGCACTTCAAAGGAGGAAGTAACTGAGTTTCAGGAAGCCAGTGGGCAAAGGGAGAGGAAACTCAGAGATGCACGTTTGTCTCCCGGAGTGACAGAAATTGGTGGATTTGGTGGTGGAGGGGAGGTTAAAACGAGAGATTTAGCTGATGTAGAGCAGAATGTTAGTCAACGTCGAAGTCCAAAAAGAGAGGGGAATCAGAATAAAAAGAAAAGACATGCTAAGGAAGTCAAAGGCCTAAGAAGAGACATTTTTTTCTCTCAGCTGTTGGAAAGTAAAACACAGAACATAAACTTAAGATTAAGAGATAGAGGAATGTGAGAACAACGGTTTGGGTGACAATGGGCCAAGTTGTGTTGTATTTTTCTCTATCAGGCAGCAGTCTGTTACGCTGCGTTAGTTGAGGAAGTATAGGGGAGCAAACAGATTATATTAGCAATGATAAAGTGACTGTAACCATGCTGGGCTTTACCATCAGATACACACAATACTAGAGATTACACTGAAAACACCCAGAACCCCAGATACACTCTGGACTGCAACGGGCAGCTGATATCCCATCGACGAGTTAAATGAAATCTTGGCTGTCCCGAGTGGTGGTGGTGGTGGGGTGCGGTAGCTCAGTGGTCAGTGCTTTGGTGTCGTAATCCTGCAGCTGTGTTCAAGTCTAGGTTGCGTCAGGAAGGGTGTTTTGTGTAAAACAATTGGCAACAACTCTCTTGTTTGACTTGTTTGTGGCATCCCCTGCAGAAAGGAGTAGTCAAAAGATCAACAACAAAATTTCCTAAAATGATTAAAAGAAATGTATTCTTTGCTTCATTGATTTTGTGCTCATTTATCTCAAGGCTTCCTTATTTACTCCTTAAACACACCACCCCACCCCCTACTTATACCCCTCCCTCTCCACCTCACAAGACAGCCTCCGTCTCCTGTTCTGCAGTCTTATCTGATGGGAGCTCTGCCACTGTTTGCATAAAACATTGTTTATAAGGGGTTGCATATGTTAAAACATTAAAAGCCACATTAGAGTGCCCGCGCGCACACTCACATTGCATTGATGTGTGCACGATGACACAACGAGCTCATCCGACCTTGCGAAAAAAAAGCTGCATGACCACAAAAAGGTGGATTTTTTATTTTTTTTTGTCAAATAAGGCTTCTCCTTGTGCATTTTAAAGACAACAAAAGATACAAAAAAATACACATTTAAACACAAAAAAGTAGCAAAAAGGCACCATTTATTTAACATGGACTAGAAATTCTGTTTTTACATAACATGTTGCAGCCTATATTGATGTGTCACCTTTTTTCTAAAAGGCATGTTTCTTGAACAAAGTGTTGTGTGGAAGCAATGCAAAATTTTTATATAATTTATTGTTGTTGACAAAATTTAACAATTTCTGTTGGTTTACAAATTAGCATATAAGTATATATATTAGTTTCATCAGATTAATCAAAACAATATTTGCCTTAAATCTGTTCACTTCTGCTATAATTAAATTAGTAAAACATTTGAAAACATTCTGAACACTCAATATCCTATCTGTTGTAGACGTATTTATGAAGCTGCTATTATTTGTGTTTGTTAATAAACACCAAATTCTTGGTAAACACAGTGTTTTTATGAAGACTTGAATTGCAATTGTTGTCAAATGGTCTGGGCTACACTAATAATAGCCTTTAGCACATCAGTCCAGTCAGAATTTAACTCTATTTCCTAAAACTAAAGTCATATAAAGGGCTGCCCACAACAGGAAACACTACTTCAAGTTCAACAGGACCATATTTTAAAAGATCTTAAATATATCCCTGTAAATCTTTTGCCAATATTTTGGTTTATTTGGATACAATAAACAGAACCATTCCTTCACCTCCTCTTACTCTGTCCTCTTTACAAAATTATTACCTTGTGATAATTGTTGTGGCAGCAGCCCACACACATCATTAATCTCTCCGTCGGTCTCGCTTCATTTTACCTATTCCATCTGGCGAGTTGACCACGATTGCACTCGATTAAAATTCCACCATTTGTTTTTTCTGAAAATTAAATTACTCTTTCAAAATTTGCTCTAATTTACTTAACTTGCAGAAACCTCAGTCTGCGGCCATTCACAAAGCCTCACTGTTTGTTTAACACGAAACTTGAACTGCATGAGTTTTTTTTTAAGCGGTCTTTTGGAGTCTCATCTCCATCCCCCTGTGTTCAACCTGTAAACACTGATTGGTTTAATCCTGGGAAACAGTTTCTCTGTCTTGGTTTAAAATGTGAAGCAAAGGCAATGAGCAGGGGTGTGGGGGGATTAGTCATTGTGGTACATCAAGATGTAGTTCTGATCGGTCTACCACAGCACTTCCTGGGGGAATGTTTTCCTCCCAGCTTGCACCTTTACAAAAATAACTCCCTGATATTCAAACTACTAACAATAGCTCTTTCTCTGTGTTTTAACAAGTCATGTTAATGTGCTTTTTACTGCGTATCCAGAGCTCTTTACAGTGAATGGCCAGGGAGTAAAGTTCCCAGGAAGTTAAGGAGTGAGACTTGTGTATAGATTGGAAAGGGTGCTGTCAACAGAGTTAGGCCTTTTGGCCTGACATATGACCCGACAACTTCCGGGTCGTGTCGTGATAGCTTTCCTTAAGGTTATTCAGAGTGCCAGCGGTGTTTCACATGACCTCCAACATGAAACATTCCTCGGCACAAATATCATGAATCGCTCTTCCTATGAACACACACACAAATACTTCCCCACTCACAGTCTGCTTATGTCAAATCTGATCATGTCAGTCCTGCCTCAAAGAGTGTGTAGTCATTTAAGGCTGTTTGATGTGTGAACATTAAACTGGGATGGGGTTAGTGAGAGCAGCTGAGTCACGGGGGTTAATGGAGGCAATGGGGAGAGTGAGGATGTTAGTTCTTTCTTTGAGCACGTGTGACTCAAGATCATCATCATTAAAGCTGAGGGTATGCAGCTATGAGCGCATCATGGTTGCCATTTGTCATGTCTCGTGAGGGGGAATAATTTATTCCCAAAGAAAATTACCAGGAAGTGAACACAGACTCTAAAGATCTGTCTGTGTTTTGGTTTGTTCATTACTACTTCGTCCAAAAGATGGCTGTTTATGATTAGATAGCCTTCATATCAAATAATTTAATGCAAAGTTGTCCCCGAATAACTGTTTCAATTTGAAAACTAAAATGGGATTTAATCAACACTTAAATGTGGTTTATTGACTGACGTTTAGGATTATGACACAATTATGACTTTGTGACTTTGTGCTGTGTCGGGCAAAACTATATTGACATACAGATGTTGTTACAGTTTGATACATCAAGTATTTCTTTCACCCAGTTCAAGCTGAAACTAAACTTATCACATGCTCTGCAGGAACCAGGTGATGAGTTCAGAATCTCCTGTATCATACACCGTAGAACACAGCCTGAGCAGCAGCCAGATTTTAGATTTTTTAAGGTTTTTCGAGTTGATAAAAACAGGCAAAAATTACTTGCATCTTAAGAAATCCACGTTCGTGCATCCCTGCTGTTCAAATTACTAAATCAATTTTAAAACTATATTTGGTTGTCTCTACTGAAAAGACTAAAACACCTCTGCCTTGTAACAAATTGTTGTAAAGATGAGTCTAAGTCTTATTACGACACCAGAAAGAAACTCTGACCCCACAAAGTTACAACAGAAGCCAGAGTTTGGAGGCAGACTTGAGGAGAATCATCAGTTCGCTCTCTTCACTTTCATTTGTACCTCATGTGAGAACATAGAGTTTCAACCCCCCTGGCACATAAAGACAGTAATATCTGCACTTTGTTCATTAGCCTGCACAACTGATTACCCATTTTCCTATTTCTTGGCTTTTATTCATTTTAATTCATCCTTTATTTGATCAATTTCCCCAGCTTCACTGCTGTGCTTGGGCTCCAGGTCTCCTCCTTATCTCTTAATTCCCCTCTGAACAGCGAAACTGACTGGCACCAAACTGCAAAGTTTCTGTTTGTCTGTATGTTTAAAGTCACAAAAGTGTCATTCATCAAACTGCACTGTTCGAAAATTTCAACTCGAGAAGAGGGGAATCAAGAACTACTTTTCTTCAAAAACTAGACAACATTTCCTCACTGTTGTCTTCCTTCCAAAGTTAGATAATATTTGTTCCAGTTGCTGACAGCATTCTGTCTTCTCGCCTCAGCACCTGTCCAGTCAGAATAAAATGGCCACTGATGGATAAATAGAAAGGATGAGGCACAGGTAATATGGCTTCAATTGTTAAAGTATGTTTGAGAGACAGCCAAAAGAGACAGACCCTCCAAAGTGAGCCAAGAGCAAGAAAACTGAATGGTGTGTGCATGAAGTGTGTGTATTTAGGGGGTAGCATGTATGGAAGATGTCAACAGTCTTTCTTCGTAGTGCCCATCTCCATTTGCATAAATTCCCTTCGCCTTGAGCTATGAAGAAAAGGAGGAGATGCTCATACAAAACCCAAATTGACGAGGGAACAATGGTGGCCTGAAGGGTCATTTTGTGGGGGCTACACTTTTCAAAATCACGGTTTAATACTTTGTCAAGCTAGGTTTGGAAAACACCATTTTGCCAAAGCTCAGTCAAATGTGGCTTTGTCTGATTTGACGAGCAATGCACACTGAGCGCAAATTGTCTTCAAATATTCAAAAGAAGAAATTAAACGAAAACAATACCTTTCACTTTACTAGTCAGCAAGACAAAAATGAACAGCAAGAGATATAGGCAAAGGAGAAGGGTGGACGTGTCAATGATTAATGCTCATCCCTTTCAAAGTTAAATTTAAGATGCATAAATCACTAAAGACCATGACCCTCAAATCCCATCAAAGAACAGAGAGCATGGAATTCAAGGGCAACTCTGCTTAAAGCACAAGCATCCACCCAAAGTTTGATTTAAATGAAGGTTTGTCAAAAGGAGGAAACTGTAGATAGTTGTAGATATTCTGTTGGAAGTTTTGCTAAATGACCCAATGAGTAAAAGGAAATGCAAAGCCTGCAGGTGTGGGGAGTGAAAGAGGCTGATGGGAGGGCGAATAAGAGGGCGGGTGGGCTGGCAAAGATAGATGATGGATGATGTTGATACAGGAAGAAGCAGCCTCGCTTTATCTAGGCAGCACAAGCCAGACCTGCCGGGGTGATGGGTGTGCTGTCAAACCTTTGTTTATGGACCATCTCCCATCTCCTATATGCTCCCAAAACCCAAGATCACTCAAAAATAGCAACCACCTCTTCACTCTTTGTCTCTACCATCTCTGAATGTGCCACCTCCTCTTTTAGGTCTTCTTAACTTTGTTTCAGAAATACAGTGAGAAAAAAGAACTGTAATGTCTTATATTCAAGTTTCCCCCGTGGTTGTCCATATTGGGGAGTAAAAAATGCATATTACATTCATTGGGATTATTTGGGAATTGTTTCTAGCACTTTTAACTCAACAAATGAGAAAAGAGAAGAAAGAGAGCTGGAGGAAAAGAAGACTCAAAGCAAAAAGGAGGAAGTGAATCTAATCCAACCATATCCCCACGAGTTGCACGCTTCCAATTAACGACTGCTTGGTTTATCAGTTTCCACCGGGTGATTGCTGTTTTTAATCATTTTCTTTTTTTCCCCTTCCTCACTCTATCAGTTCTTCCCACTCTTATCGTCTAACCCCCTCCTCGTGCAGTCTCGCTTTGCAGCCCATCTCTGCTCAGAGCTTCCTCTGTTTCATCGGGCTTCTCATTGAGTTGTTCCCTCATGCTGCGTCCAGCATTAAAGCTTTGTCTGTCAAATAAATAAAACTTTAATCTGCCACTTTAAACTGTGTCTGGGGTCGTTTTTCCACTACTGACAAAACAAACTGTCAAATATGCATCTTGAGGTGTCAAATGACAGAAGTTTAAGATACTGTGTGTGGCTAAGAAAACAAAAAAACGACAACTGCATAATAGAGATGCTAAAACACAGTGACAGAACCCAAAGTGTTGGAAGTTAGAGTTGTTTGCCCATGAAACAAGGATTTGTAAAGGACTTTTCTTTAAGTCATCTAACAACACAGCTGTGGTCCTTCTTTTACAAATTCCGCTTCTTTCACCTTCCTTTGTTGGTGTGATTGATTTGAAGACCTGCATCGTGCCTGTCGCACTGATCGATCAGTCCACTCTGCCTGTTGGCACAGTAATAAATGGGGCATGATTGGCAGGTGATGGAGCAGCAGTTATTGCTTTAATTTACTCTACGCTTCACACTGACAGAGACTCATAACGAGGTGACATAGGGCTGTAATGTTACGCTCAGTCACCTCTTGTCGGGCAGAGGCGGGGGATTGGGTTGTATCTATACGTGTGTGTGTGTGTATGTGTGTGTTTGCAGGAGCTTAGTTACTCAGTGCCGCTGCCTCTCCTTCCTCTGGTCAAGGTGTTATTGAGAGTGGGACTGTTATCTCTGCCAATGAGGTCGCCCACCACCTCACAAAGCGGGAGTGCACCGCCCATACCAATCCCACGGTGCTGAGCAGAGTGTCCTGGTGGGTCGTTCCTAGCCACATCCTCCTGGGTGGGCCATAACTCATTCCAAGATGGGGATAGGACCTTATCTCAGTCCTCCTCCACAGGCGTGCCCCTTCGCCTGCTCTGTCTTGGGGAAAAGATTTTCTGGTGCCCTGGTGTGTGAGTTATGGTTGAGGTTAAGGTGACTGAATAGGCCTGTCTGTTTGGACTGTCTTAGTGAAATTATGTCTGTGTGGGCAGAGGAATGAGACACTTTATGTATACGACTTTACAGGCTGGTGAAACTGAGATTTATTCATGTAAACATTTCTGAGCCATTTGTGCCTTTCTTAATGTATCCTATTATATATACTGTGAGTAAAGCATATAGTCATAAGTTATTTAATCATGCAGAGGCTATTGTTGAGCTTGCATCAAAGAGGTTGCCCCCCATCATTTTGTTTCTTCATGCACATACACCTCCCATCCACCCTATTCACACCGCCTTTCTCTGTCATCTTGGCCTATCAATCATAAATGTATTAAGTCCAGAGTCGGGACCGATCAAAGGCAGAATTCCTGGGAGGAGAGCAGATAAGGCCTATCTCATTAATAAGTGCTTTACCATCGAAGGGGCCCGCGCGCCTCGCCACACCCAGCCTGCCTTTCCTTTGATATCTAATTATCCATCCGTTTCATTCTGTCAGAGAGGGAGGAGAGGGACGACTCACACTTGTCAAATACTGTTGCCTGAGTCTCTGTGTGTGAGTGTGTGCGTGTGTGTATCAAGATATGGACAAGGGACTGCACCAAAACACTGTGACATGCAGAAAATCTAAATGTGCAGAGAGTGGCACATGTAAACAAATGCAAATAAGATGTTCTTGCAATGGCATGTGGACCTTCTGAAAAGCTGTCAAGCATAACAGGCTAAGACAGCGGGAAGGATCTATTTTATGGGGAGTATTGCTGGTAATACTCAGATGTGTCGCACACCTTTTTCTAACAATCTGTAGGCACAAATGGGCTCAAAAGATGCTTCAAATAACTGAAGAGTGGTTAAAAAAGTGATGGGTGATGAGGGAAACAAGATATTAAAACATCAAGGTAAGATACAATAAAGTGGGGAACAATGGGAGTAGTTCAAAACTTAAGAGGATTTTTAAGAAAAACAGAGACAAAGGTAGAAGAAATCAAGAAGACAGGGAGAGGACAGGAGAGATGAGAGAATGGGGAATGTGAGGGAGAGAAAGAGTAAGGCATTCTTTTTCCTCTTCTCCTTGGTTTTCTGTAAGAGTAGCTCAGGAAGATAAGGCTAAAAGGTCCGTCAGTCTGTTGTGGAACAATCCATTCTGTGTCTCTCTTCTCCCTTTCTCCCTCAAGATGCTGCCGTTCTCTCTGTCTAATGGCACAACTCGGATTTCTAGTGATGCCTCTTGTGATATGGCTCATCTCTGGTGGCGTGGTTTACCGACATCACTTGTCCATTACAATCTACTCCCAGACCATGAGGAACAAGCCACAGCTCAGGTCTAATGGGACACAAAAATTGTGCAAACACTCAGGTTGCATCTCTTTAAAGTGCAAACTTTCAACACTATTCAAACCAGCGCCGTTTATTGATATGAAAGAAAGAATATTCAAAGCAACAATAAAAAGCTGAAATTTCGGTCTTCATTTACCCAAGCTGTTGAAACCTTCATCCCTAATCGCTCAAAGCAGAGCTCAGAGACAAACACAACCCGAGGAGGATTTAGAAGAATAAAACCGGCACAAAACACAAGCCCACGTGCCTAACAAAGACTCCAAAGTCTGCCTCCCCATCCCGTGTCCTCTCTTAAAAGACACCTTCATCTCTGGGCATTCGTGTTATGAAGAGACTTTGTTCAAGAGGAGAAAAGAGGTGTGTCAAAGACATGGGTCACAATGTTTACAAAGAACACATTTAATCCAATCACAGCATCCCTGCTGCTTTCATTTCCTGTTTTATGGGATTAAAATTAAATGAAATGTATTAAACAAATTAATTTACAGCTGAAAAAACAGCAATTTCTTCTGTTTTAAAAGGAAGGGTTTAAACAACAAAAATAAATCGACAAAAGTAACTAGTCAAAGCAACAAATTAGTCCCTGAAGCTAAATATTTTTGATTTATATTAAAATATTTCTAAAGAAATGGTGAAAACAACACCAGACACTTCCTAAAATGTATGCAAAATTACTTCACAAAGTCTCATATCTTTCCAACAAAAAAAGAAGTCCATCAGCCCCCAGCTGACATTGAGACACATGTTAAGCAGTAAATAATCAGCTGTTTTTTTTCTCTTTCACTATCTCTCTCTGTTTGTCTCTGACCTGTTGAAAAGCTGCCTGAGGGGTTGAATAACTGCATGGTGCCAGGCTGCCTCACCCTAAGGCCTTGTGGGAGACAAAAAGAGGTAAACAGAGGTGATTATAAGTCAGTGGGAGTCAGTGTAGGGGTAAGGGAAGGTGTGTGAGTTCTACTCACAACACAAATTGAACTTGGAAAGAAAGAGAAATCGGAAGATTGTGTCGATGCAAAGATTTGAAAAACAAGACTTGTTCACGAGAAGCTACCCAGTGTTAGAAAAAAAGTGTAAAATGTGCTATTTGTTTGTTTTTGTTTATAGTTTTACATACTTTTCTTTCCATTTTCACATCGGTTCTGCACTGTTGGTTTTTGATCCACACTACTTTGCCGTACGATCTCTTTCAAACCTTGCTTGGTATCTCTGACAGACCAATAGATGCTTGGCACAGGGACACCGTCCCCCACTTCATAAGCGTCTCTGCCCAAATTAACACAAATCATGTTACACTCCAGCAGAACGCAGCAGATGTATGTAGCCTATATGAAGATGACCATACTTTATACAAGACTAGCGAGGAACACAATAATATCCAACACACCAATAATACACACCACTCTGCATATTCAGGTCTTAGCTCAGCACCAGCCCTTGGGTTGGGGACTAGGTGGATGGATAACCTTCAGGTCTCAAACACAAGCACTGTTATGTTTTAGAGCAAGCAATCCAGGTGTTGGCTATATGTACCATAGTGAGATACCAAGCAAGGTTTGAAAGAGAACTTTTGGTGATAGAGGTAACCCTGGTTCTCTGAAAACTGAGCGAGATATCTCACCACACTGCCCTGCTTGCATGGTCATGTGGAAGAAAGACGTGAGAATGCCAAATGTTGGACAGGAGCACTTATACAAAAGGGAAGGCCCCTCATGCCCAAAACGTATTGGTCTGTCAGTAACAGACATGGTGGTATTATAGTTTCCATGACTGGTCATGCCTGAAGGCACTTCACATAATGAGATACTTCACTCAGTTTTCAGAGAACCAGGGTTACCTCTGTAACCAAAACTTTGTTGCCATTGTTTTATTAGTTGAATAAACAAGTTTGCTTACATGATCTTTGTTTCCAGGCTGCATTTCTGGGTTCGAACCATCCTAAAACCATGATTAAAAACAATGGCAGATTGAGATGGACAGATTTATTCAACAAAGATCTGCAGCAATTATTTTGAGCCAAGGTGATAAAATAAACATGTTCTAGTTAATTAAGCTGTAACTGAAATATGATTTTCCTGAGAACCTACTCAAATTGTTTGTAATTTATTTTTGTAATTAATCCACCTGTCCACCGTACAGTTTACTACTGCCAACACAGATACTCTCACTTCCAATATGACCTCATCAGTCCGACAAGTGATGATTGTGCACATTAATTTTTTATTTATTTATTTTTTATTTTTTTGGGGGGTGGGGGGTGGGGGGGTGGTTAAAAACGTATTGTTGTGAAATCCTGCAGTGGAAATTAATACTTCATCATCCAGATCTGGTTTTAATATTTTTCTACAGTCTTTGCACATAAATGTACCATACAAATGATTTGTCTCTTTAAGGCCCACCAGGTATGAAAGAACACCTCAGACACCCAAGCAGATGAAAGAAAGGTCAACCTGCCAGGATGAACCTCTTACATGGCTGGTCAGGGATAAAAGGTGCCTGCCTGCCTGGGTGGGTGGCAAGCAATGCCTACACCCCAAGCTGAACTGGTCTGGTTGTGATTTGATTCAGCAGACACACACACACGTGTGTATATATATATATACTTTTTTTGCTCTGAGGATGCTCTGGTGAGCTTGGGCTAAGACGGGGTGACCGGGAGGTCACTGGGGCTCCAGTTGACTGTGGCCTGAGGGGGAATCCTGGGGAGGGATAGCAGTGTGATTGTGTATGGTGAGAGGGAGGGGTGGCTGTCCCTCAGGAGCGTGACCCCTCCCAAATCAAAACAAACAAACAGAGCAGTCCTCTAATCTAATCTGCATCTGAAGCCTTCCAATCAGGCGGCCTGGAGCAGCTACCGCACCAAGCGGCAGCTTGAATTTAAAAATCACTGAAGCGCCAGAAATATTTCATCTTTCACTTTGTGAGCTAAAAGTAAATGCAGAATTCAACTCCATTGCATGTATGGATGCCTGGAGTTTGGACAAAATTAAGACAGGTGAACATTTAGATGGTTTACAGAAGCTAAAACAACAGAAACTGAGGGACAAGCAGCCACGTTTGTCATTTGGTTCGGTGAAAATATGAGAAACATTTGACAAACTCTAGCTTGATCGAGCCATCATGTTTGGCCCTTTGGATTCTGACCCTAAACATTCCTCCTGCTTCTGTGTTTTGAAGCTTTGCTGTGGTTCAGACAGCAGACTAAACTTCTCACTGTGTACTTGTTATAACAACACGATGCTAAACAAAGCCCTCCTCTGCAGCGCCGCCAACGCCAATCGCAGAGCGGCGTTCTGTCAGCTGACTGGTGAGAAAAGATAAGGTGGAGATTAGACCAATCAGGGGTCAGGCCAAGGTTATCACAACCACTCCAAAACTAAAACAGATGGGAGGAATGGAGCGCAGCCCAACTCAACATCCACTGTCAACATTTGTATCTTGAGGCCATGAATTCCCTTGCTGCTCCGGACTGGAAGGATGTCAGACTGAGTTTTGGTTTGAAACTCTGGGTCATGTTGCTTTAGCAGAATACAGTGATACAACACATGATAAGATTTATACATCTCACACAGTGGCTAAAGGTGTGTCACTTTTAAGGAGGCACACATCTTCCTGAAATGTTCGACGTTTTGCTTCTCTTTGGGAGGAAACATTGAGGTAATCATCCTCAGAAACCTAAAGGGACAAAGTTTGTTGATTTCTCAATAAAGTTACAAATCTAAAATGTATTCTGTTTTTGCTTTTGGATGATCCAGCAAAACTGTTAAATAAAATCTGAACTTGTCTTGTTTTCTTAAACTATCACGCCCGTCGTCTGTCAGTCTGCTTGCTCTCTCTCTTTCCTCCACTTTGTCTATTTTTGCATAATTGTTTGCTTATTTTTTTTCATTATCTCAACATCTGGAATTTGACTCCCTGCAGTGATAAACATTAGGCCCCGCTCAGTCTCTTTCTCCTTCCTTCTCTTTCTGACTCTTTGCACCTAGATGAGATGGAGCTGTGATTAGCGGCGCGGTGACAGGAGGACACGAGAGTTTTCGTCATGATAGAGGAAGGGTGAAAAACAAACAAACAAACAAAACCAGGGGGATGAAATGGTGGAAATATGTACAGAATCTTATCACAGACGATAATTGTTTCCGTGTGTGTGGGGGGAGGGGAGCGAAGCGAAGTGGAGCACGTGAGGGAGGGAAAGAAGAACTTGAGAATATCTTCCCTATGCCTTTGGCCTGCGCCTGACTCTGGAGCTAAGCTCTCCCTCTCAGGAGAAGGTCAACACCGAGTTCAACTTTTCACCTCAGCAGCCTGGGAGAACACAGTAAACATTAGGGATTAGACCAAGGTGCTCTGCAAAATCGATTGAATATTCACTGCAGAGCAAGCACTCACAGCAGAATTCAAAAGTACAAGAATGACATTATATATCTCTATAAAACAGAATGCATGAATAACTGCAAAAACTGTCATTCGTTCACAAAGGTGCACCTTGTATCACCACAAAGTGATCTGAATATAAATAATATAAGAAAACAAGCACAATACTATTTGATATATGTCTTTTCATTATCAGATTATTTGCAAACTACATTTTTAGCAGCTCAGATTAAATCTGAACCTGAATGCACGAGTGCTGCGATGAACCTGGGAGCGGGTACAGCAGTGTCACTGATGGTCAGGTGTCACTGAACCGACGGTCGCACAGATTGGCAGACAGACAGACAGACAGGAAGGCGGCCGGCTGGCGTCAGCAGCCACACGCCTGTCACGACACACCGCACGCCAACAGGCTACATACCGCAGCACCCACACTGCGTTCACACAATGAACACTCAGTCCCCGACATCACGCACCAGCGGCAGCAGCAATGTGAAATATTCTGACAGGAACAAAAGGTAGGGAGTCATACGGGTGAGAAGGAGGACCTGGGGAGGGAAAAGATGGAGGACAAAGTTTAAAAAAGAAAGAAGAAAAGGTTAAAACATGATGGAGAAAGCTACATGAGAAGACTCCTCACTTGTTTGTATCTTCATGACAGAAAAATACAAAAAGGAATGTTCACTCATGAGGGGTGTTTTATAAATTCACTTTGACACATTCACACTCAATCATAAAAAGTTTGGATATTAAAATACCTTTTAAGAAAATGCAATTTGATTGACTTTTACAAAAATGTATTGATGTAATAAAGGTTGAAACTTTATTAGTAGATAATAAACTAAAACCACCCTTTTATCACCACTGACTTATTATTGTATGCTCTATTTTGTTTATAGGAATTAGTACACTTGTGATTTAAAGAATTGTGAAAATTTTTATTCAACAACCATGTTTTGTTTTTAAGAAGCTAGATCTTCTTTTCATTTTTTTAAATTGGTCTTTCTAAAAGGACTTTCATATATATTTTTGCAACAGATTTTCATTTACCAGTTTCTTGTTCAGTCTTTTATTGGATCAGAAAAGCTTTTATGGTGAATCATGTGTGATTTTAAAGAATATGAGAAAGTGGACACATAGAATACAGGTATTTAAATAAACAATTGTTGAAAGTCATGTAAAAAGAATTATAGTGAAATATAATTATTCAAATAAATAAACAAACAAATAAATAAATAAAGCTTAGATGAAAAAGAGATCCACTTTAAAGGTTAAAAAAGTTTGGCTTATGTCTACTGGACCCAAAATATTTTAAATACCATCAGTTCCATATTTTTGCAAAATACTAGGTCCTTTAAGGTTTTCTATACTAAAAATAAATGAAATAATAAAAACACAAATAGTTTAGCCAAGATATTAAATGTGACACAGAACTTAATTTGGTCAGTTGCTTTTATGGTTTTCAAAGCTAATTAAAATAACAATCAAGATAATTTAGATGAGATATGTTTGTTGATTTTGTTCTTGTTATCTGAAAACCTGCTAAAACACCAAGAAGAAACTACCCTCAGTATTTGACGCAGAGGAAAGAGTTCAAAGACTGTGCAGCTGTTTTGTAGCTCTCTCCTGCCCTCTGGTGGGGAAGCAGGATACTTACATTTAAATTCTCTTTGAAAACCCCAATTACCACTCTCCCTCCTGTTCAGGGATGTTTCTAAACTTTTATGGACCTGAAGGATGGACAACAGAGACAGTAATATTAGCCATGTGTAAAGAAGTTACCATTTTTCTGCCATAGAGCCCAGATAGAGCCTAGAGAGGCCCTCTGAAGCTGTTGCTGACACCCTGATCCCGAGACACATCTGGTGTTACTCAGTGGAGCTTACAAAAACACCATACACAAAGAGACAGATGCACACAGGCAAACACTTCTGCAAAGATCCCCTATCACAAAATCCCTCTCAACTCCTGAACCTCCGACATAACTGGGGTCAACACATCTGCCATGGACAGACACACTCACACGCACAAACACACAGAATTTTAGGTTCAATGCAAAGGAGCCGCCACACCACAAAACTACCCCACATATAAAGGCAAAAAAAGGAAAATGGTGAGTTGCAAGACTAAACAAAAGACCAGGGAAATTTAATAAAAGTGTAAAAACACACACAGGTCATAGATCTCGTTGTGAACTGTTGCAGAAACACACACAGACCAAAATGTAGCTAAAAATTTCCCTTTAGACATATAGGCCTTTTTACATGGAAAGATAAACTGTAAAGCAGTTGTCACTACACCAAGAGAAAAGAAACTATAGCTGTTGTTAACATGCATCTTACGCTTTCTAAGTACAAACAGACATTATAACCATCTCTGAGACCACGAGCTCTGGCAGCAGTATGAGATAGAAGCCTGTTACATTATGCATCTGTTTTATGTTCAGTATAAATAGTGTTCTCATTTATGATCGTTAAAAAAAAAGATTAAAAAAAAAAAGAAACAAGCCACGAGACACCATGGTCTGTTCTGGTCCAGTGCTGAGGTTGTGTCTTTATACTGTGCAAATAAATAAAGTCTAAGTTTGAATTTTTCTCCTGTTCATGCTTTACTGCAAATAAAACATGTTTTCCAACAATTGTTTGAAAGAAAAGATTTCACACCCCTGTGTTTCTCTGCTTTTTATCACTGGTCTAATAGTAAACAACTGAAAGATTTCTCCAGCAGTGCCCAGTAATATGGATTACCCAGAGAAAATCCACTTAAACTCAAGAAGAACACACAAACTCCACAGAGAGACCCCAGGCCTGACTCGGGGCTTGAACACATTGCTGTCAGGTAATAATGCTCCCACTCTTTTTGTATGCACTATTTTGATTAAGGACAACACTTTGTTACCTCATGTGGACCTTTTATTTTAACATTCTGTGATGTGGTGATCCTATAGCAGACGCTTTACACTTTAACAGACTTTTACATCACTTTTCTAAAACAATTCCAGTATTTTAAACTCAGTATTACGACACCAAGCACTTTACCAAGCTTTTCAAAACTTTGTGGTGCCAAAATTGTGGTCTGGTCGTAATCTAGTTTGGGTGCATCTGCAAGAACACCTCCAATCTCTGAAAACAGTTCTCATCTCACTACTTTCATTCAAATTCATTCAAATCACTCAGATTTTTCTGTAATTAAAGCCTACTTTTCTTCGGGTGGAAACAGCATTGTGGTACATCTTAGTGATTTAGATCATTATAAAATGGATGTGTTGCTTGTTTTTAAACTCTGGTAAAAAGACTCTGAACAATGTAGTCCGTTGCATCTCCATCGATGAGGCCCGATCCGTTGTTGTGAAAAAACCAGCAGGGAACATTTTCACCGTTCTTCACATCCCTCCTGAAGTCTCTCTGCCAGCCTCTGTAGATCCAGGAAATAATGACTACAACAGACACTCACACACATAAATCTAAGAACTAACATACACACACAAAGCGGTTCACGTACCTAGTTACTTTGAGCTCATGTCCTTTTATAAACATGGTGGCGTCTGGTTTCTCTGGGACCTCGCCCGGGCGCAAATCTGTCACCTCATAATCAACCCCATGATAAAACTGACCTGAAGGATGATTTAAAGTACATTTAATGTCAAATTTAAATTATTTCACCACATATTTCTTCACATGAGTTTATGAGATTATTTCTTTTCTACATTTATCCCTGTTTCTGTTTGGGTAGATTGGTTCTGCCGGTTGACCCCTGATGCAGGACGTAACTAAAAGTCACCCTGTTTAGTGTCGTGTTGTACCTAGCAGACCATGAACAGCAGGAGACAGGAGATGAGTGTCCAGGGTGTAGAAGCCCAGGTAATCCTGGTGGTACGGGTGCTTCTTCCAGACTTTGTGTAACAAAATCACAAACTTGACAGAGTCCTTTAGAGTTACTGTCAGACTACGATCTTTGGTCACCAGGAGATCCATACTGCAACAAATAGTTTTAGGGTTTAACATTTTTTTATACTCATGCTTATTTGGAATTCACATTTGATGCAATTAATGTGTTTTTTTATGGAAATTAAATTAAACGTTTTATACATTGTCTGAGTATGTTCTGAATACAAGCAACCTTTTCAAGGGTGGAAAAAAATTATAAAACCCTTTGAAGAAAAAAAAGGTTTGTGAAACTGATTGGTTCAAATCAAACAGGGAAAAAAACTAAATTGGAGGCAAGATAAAGTATAGAAGATTAATCCTTTAAACATTAAAGTCAGTTATGTCTCACTTACTTTCACTGTTACTTTTTTTTTGGCTGCAAAGATTAATAGTTATATTCTGTTGAAAAGTGTTTGGAATAGTTTTAATCACAGTAGTGCTTTATCTTGTAAAACCCTAAATTCAGTAATATAATAAAAATTTAGTACAAAAAGTAATGAAATTTGTGTTTGGTAGATTATTTCTTTGTTATAACAGTACTTCTTGGAAATAAATCTTATGCTGCTGGAAAGTCTGTTAGTTTCTTTTTTAAATGGTGACACATTTGTAAGGAACATGCATTTGTGGGATGAGCAGTAGAGCAGAGTGTGTGCAACGTGCACACGAAAAATTTGGCAAATCTGCCAAACAGCTTTATTTGTTGTTGTTTTTAACACTTGTTTTGAGTTTCTGGTACCCCCAGGTGCTGTCAATCAGGTGCCTGGTATATTTGTTTCCAGGAAGTATTGTTTTAACAGAGAAATAATCTACCAAACACAAATTTCATTACTATTTGTGCTAAGTATATGTAGAATGACTCACTTTGGTCCTTTAAGAGAAGCTGTATCAGTCCACAGCAGCTTGACCTGTTTTTTGTCCTGGTAAACTGAAATGTCTTTGGTGGTCACCTCCAGCTTCACCCCTAAAGTTTGGTGAACAATGCCAAATTTCCAAAAATAGGTGTTGATTTTCCCATCAGGGGGAATCATCTTGTCTCCAATGACCTGGCCATTGACCAGGATCCCTGAGGAAACATTGTTGGAACTGGTCACTAAAGTATAGGGCAATATTTTTTAAATAATTCTGTACATCATGTCTAAACTATGTCTAAAGTGAGATCAATATGCTCAATCCTAATCTACTATAGAAACGACAGAATTCTGGGACAGGGCTGACCTGATATTGGGTCTTTGACCAGGTTAAAAATGGTTCCTGGTTGGTTATTGATGTTAAAGCACAGAGCATCGTTTCTGTCGGGAAGTTCAATCATGAAATGGGGATCTCCATCCACTGCAGGTAGCACAGAAATACAACAGATACAACATGTCGGCAGCTCTGCGGCACATTGAACTAAATTTCAATTTTTAGTCATTCTATTACAACAACAGGAGACATCTTGATGTTTCAGAGTAAAAATTCAAATACTGGCATCAAAGTAAAAGGGTTTTGTTGTGATAGACTAATACTCAAACAGACACATGCAGCTGAATTCACATACTCACCAAAATATGATGGAGAATTTGTGTAGTAATTTGGAGGTACGCCGAGATGTAAGTATGCTAAAGCTACAATAAGAAAAATAAGTTTAAAAAAAAGCAAGAAATAAAATTTATTTTATTCCTCCCAGCAATTTTTGTCATATAGTACAAAATGACTTCCTTACCCGACGGTTGTACTTTTTCTGCCTGTTGTCTTTGCTCTGTTTGAAACAACAACAATAATAAGCTGACACATTTTTTTCAAACGGAAACACTAAAACGTGAACCCACGGGCCAACTCTGCTTGTGAATGTGAAAACTATCCAGACAAAAGCTTTTATGTTGTATGATAAAACATTTTTGTAGTGTGTTTTACCCTCAGTAAGTTTGTCAGCGATGAGGGGGCTTTCTGTTCCATCCTCTGTTTCAGGCTTGGTGACCACCATGGAGGTGAGGGGGGTGACAAAGCTGTACTGGAGAGACATTTCCAGGGCCTTCGCTGTGGCATTGGCTTTCTCATCTGACCCACCACTTTTACTGGGATGAGAAAAATAGATTTGCTACCATAGATTTACAGAACAGAAGGAGAGAAAAGAAAACACACACACACACACACACAAGAAACTCTCTTCCTATGTCCTCCAGATCATCAGCAGTAAGATAGAAGTTATCTAATAAGTCCTGGATCTACCCTGCTTTGCTTTTATTTCAGTACTTCTTTCATTTGCATAAAAAAAGACATTTGAAGGTGGAACCCCCATACTGAATACTACACAATTAGCATGTATTTTTATACTGCCAGCACATACTGTATCATGACAGAGTAATTATTGCAACGTAACACTTATTTCAATCAGTGGATTTTGGTAAAAATGACCTTTTCTCTAGTAACTGTTGAATGGTAAGGTAGGCCCACAGACGCTCAGTGAAATCTCCAAAGATGTAACTCTCATCAGGATATAACATGTCCCAGTCAACAACCGTGGCCTGACCCTGCACCTTAAAGTCCTCTTCAAACTATAAAAGAAAGAAAAGATTTTTTTTAATGATCAAAAACTAAAATATTTAACACTCTATTTAACAGCTTGACAGATCTCGACAGCTCAGATTATTTCATTTTTCTCACCCCTTGACCGAGCACTTCCACCAGGAAGTTATCCAGGTTGTTGTCTGTGAGCCGACCAGCCACCACAATCTCTGATCCATTAAACAACTGACTGAAGTGGTTGGTGGTCACAGAGTCCACTGCATTGTCTGGATACTGCAGGTCCACCTCCAAGAGCAGAGGGCTGGACACTTCCTCATAGAAACCCTAAAAAACAACAAAATATAAACTGGATACATATATTTAAATGCATATATGCAACCCCTGTTTTGGAAAAAAAAAGAAATTATGCAAAATGTAACTAAAAATAAATTGCACTGATTTGCAAATCTCATAAACTTATATTTTATTCACGATAAAACATAGAAACATTAAATATTCAAGTCCTGGGTCTTCTTTGCTAGATTTTTTATTTTTTTTGTTTCATAATGTGTTCAGGTCAGGTTTACAGGCAGGTCAGTTCAGCGTTTGGACTCTTCTACTGTGAAGTCGTAATGATGCAGTGCGTGGATTATAATTGCACACAGATGCATTTGTTAGTTTGTTATAATGTTTGTTGAAGAACATTTTTCTGAAGAAGAGTTGGAGGGGGAAGACTGTTGTTAACCAAGCAGAAGCGTTAATTTGCAAACCTGGAGCTGAAGGGCTGCATCTGAAGCTTCAAAAATTCTGCGAGCCAGTCCTTTGTTCTGTTTGCTCATCACATCTAGGAAGTTGTAGTCCACATCATTTCCAAATCCGAGACAGAAAAGAGACATTTTTCCTCCAGTGGCATTACGCACATTCTCCTGAATCGTTGGGATGTGAGACTCTCCTACAGATGCAATACACAAAGATGTTACATGTTACACACAAACTAATCCATCCTACAGTGTATACAGGCTTTGCATCCTGACCAGAGTTTGGCATTCCATCCGTCAGTAAAATGACCATGTCAGCACTTCTCTCTGGTACCCGATTCTCTCGTCTGTCTTTAACAATCATGTCCACACCTTTCAGCACTGCTGCATTGATGTCGGTAGCTAGACAAAAAAGGAAGAAGCAACAAAACACAAATAGAATTTAGCTCTGTTAATATATTTTTTTCATTTAGAGAGTAAAAATAATATTTGTGGGATAAACTTTTTAAAAATTTATTTAGTGTTCTAACTTCCTCCAAGGTAGAAATTTTTAACATAGATCATGGCTCCAGCCACATTATCCTTCGTCGCTTTGGTAAGAGATTCCTTCCAAGAAGCCAACGAGCTATCAAACAAGATGAGTGCAAAGTAATCTTCTTCGTGGAGGTCTTCTAAGATAGCCAGCATGGCATTTCGAGTCTGGAAAACATCAGGAATTATAAATGTCAATGCTGCCATGTAAGAAGGCTGTTCTTAGTCTGAACAGTCTCTTACCTGTTCTATTTTTCTACCCGACATTGATCCACTCCGGTCAATTATAAACACCACATTCTTAGGAAGTCTGGGCAAATCAGGTGGTGCAAAGAAGTGCACAAAATACCCATTCACAATCTGAAGGAAATGAAATCAAAACCTGAGTTAAACATTAGGAGTTATATATATATATATGTGTGTGTGTGTGTGTGTGTGTGTGTGTGTGTGTGTGTGTGTGTGTGTGTGTGTGTGTGTGT
>JAVKLF010000110.1:16873821-16886756 GCA_034783495.1 Millerichthys robustus | reverse complement strand
TGATTAAAACGGTTGCAGCTGTAACAATGTAATTTCCCTCTGGGATTAATAAAGTATTCTGATTCTGATATTACTAAATTGGCGTTTTTTAAATAAGTAATTACCAAAAGACTTGTGATATCATCAAATTAAATGCTTCCATTATCCAAAAAAGCAAGAAATTAAAGGGTAAAAAAAAAAAAAATTTCGAGCCAGCCAGGAGTCGAACCTAGAATCTTCTGATCCGTAGTCAGACGCGTTATCCATTGCGCCACTGGCCCCGACAGAACATTTACCGGATGTTGATTACATAACTTTATGCTGTTGTGAGTAGAACACGTGCTTCTCATAGAATCTGGGGCACCGAAAATGCGCTATAGCAATACAAATACCACACCGCAGCACTCCACCCGAATGTTTCCGCTCACAAGCTTGAATTTACAGATTTGTCCAACCTTCTTTCTCGCTGCTGCCAAGTCAGCCTCTCATCTGCAAAAGCCAAGCCAGGCCTCGCGGGGTTTGTGTGCGTGAAAAACGAGGTCTTTCGGTGTCGCTCACGAGATGCTTTCAAAATAAAAGCCGACTTCTGAAATTCATTACGTGACGTCAACCCCTGTACCCCATCTTCAATCCCTGCCGATTCCAATTCAGTCAATTTTACAGACATGAAGCTAAAGAGTTTTTGGTGTCGTACATGAGCCACGCTCAACCTAAGTTTCTAGTACTAGACTTTTTGTAATATTTTCTTACTTAAAATTCTGCATTTACTCGTCACATAAACCCGGTTTTGTCTGTTAGCAAAATGTGTGCATTGGCTCACAAGCGATTTCAGAGATCTTGTAAAGTATAAAAAGCATCTTTTTTATTCATGTGAGAAAACCGCAATCGTTTGCTTTTATTTTGAAAGATATCCAATAAGCGATCCTACCATAACACCTTGTGTTTGAACGGACAACAAGATGGTGAGGTCTTCCTGGGCCGTCTCTTTTGTTTTGAGGAGAGTTTGATTTGACCGCAGGGCTACTATCAGTGCTAGCACTTGTTTTATATTTAACAAAGACATAACCAAAGCTGACAGAACTGCACACAAACAGAACTCTCTGCTAAACAACTTTATGTTAGCAACTCCGCAGACATTAAGTTGGTGAAATAAATTCTCTTTTTTTGCACTCCACTGACCACGTCAGGAGAAGTAAATGACTTCAATTCCCATTTATTAACATTAACAACTCAGCTTTTAACTTTTATTTTTGCATGTAACACTTGAGTAAAATCAAATGCTGCAGTCCATTTCAAGAGCATCACACGACTATATGCAGCTCCATATAAAATTTGTTTGATAATGCTCATAAATAATATATGTATATCTTATGTAAATGTTTAACAAAATTACTTTAAACTGATTTTGAAGTTAATGAAATAATTGTTAAATGTAAAGTTTAAGGAACTCTCTGCTGTAATATCACAAATACTAGTAGTAATGAAAACATTTTTGTCTCTATTCACGCTTTGTTGTGGTCATTTTTATAGGCTGCAGAAAATGAAACATAATTGGAGATGTTGAATTTAAGTGCGATGCTGTTAGTTAAGGGAATCAGGTCCCACGATGCCAGATATTGGTGATGAAAAGTAACGAGTGGTTGTCTCCAGTTCTTGACAGCAGGAGCAATTTGACTGATTGTTTAACACAAGAGTTAGCGGTGTCACTGGTCCATGCACCATGACAACCAAACATCCATATAAAAAAGACCATTATCCTTTCACCTTACCTTGTAGTTTGATTGAATCTACTTCAAAGCAGAGTCATAGCATTTTTAAACAAATAGTGAAACTGGCTATTCATTGTCTTGGTTTAATGATTTAGATGCAAATTAATGTAACTGAATAGAGAAATCTTCCTGGAAGAGAAGTGAAACATCTTCAGCTTCAGAATAGAAGTCCAGTTGTGTGTGTGTGTCAGACTGGTGCAATCAATGATTTCATCAAAAGAGAGACCCACTACCAAAACTAATGTTATGTCGCATGTCTGCAAACATGTCTTTTAGGCTTAACTTGTCTTTTTTTGATGTCAAATCACCAGCTTAACTTACCTCGGACTCTGAGTCATCATGAGAAAGAGCTCGTCTGTAGCGAACTTTACTGTTCCCACGAGAATCGTCTTCTCTCTCCTCGAGTTTTGCTTTCGTCTTGTGCTTCTTCATCAGGAAATTATCTACCACCCAAAACATGAGGGCCTGAATCCAAACATAGACAGCACTGGTGAAGTGTTTCTTGTGAAATAAAATTAAAAAGAATTTTAAGATAACTCATCAAACCTAGGAAGATTTCTTGAAACAAATGTGTGGGCACAAGACAGTGGGTATGGTACGAACAAAACAGTGATGTTTGGGATCATATTAAGACATGAGTACAATTGGAGCCAAGCCACAAAAAACCCCCCAAAAAAACATTACAACAAAAAACACACATGTAGTAACAGCAGACTTACATTGACGAAGAACGGAACGATGAGCATGACAATGGCCAGTTCCAGGTCAGGATTGTTTATGGGGTTGTGGAGAGCCAGCTGTGTGACAGACAAAAACACACAAGAAACATATACTTGTATCTTTAATCCACTGATGTACTAAAATTCTACAAAAACCCAAAAGCACATTTGCAGTGCCACAGTGTTTAAGAAACTGTTTCCTCCATGCCAAAAAAGTCAAAGTGACACACAGCTGAGTGTCTACTCTTCCAAGCCAAACAGCATCAATCATAGTTAACAGAGTTGTTCCAGTCATATTAAATACCCACAGATTCTTAATTATAATGTGTAGAATCCTTGATCATAGAAGAAATTTAATGTGACGTAATGATGTGGCTCTGAAACTGGCTGTGGAAAACCAAACAGGTTCCTCACTTTATTTTTTTAAGAACTAGCTTTAACACCAGCCTGAATAACACTGAAACTTCTTTAATGAAAAATCCACAACATAACAGCATAAACATAAAAATATAAACCAGATTTACCAATTTAATAAAAACATTTAGCTCTTTTGGTTGCATCATAAAATGTTCAACCAAAACCTGAATTTTTCTTTGTCCCCCATGGCTGATGGGAATCATACAAGAAGTCAGAGCATTGTGGCCGAGTCCAATGACATTAATGTTTGAAGTTCCTGTGTTACTGGGTTTTCCTTGTCCTTTAAGTTACGTTTTGCATCCTTTCCCATGGCTAACATTTTTTACAACTGTATATTTGACAAGTGAGAAAAACTAACAGTGTTTAGCTAGACAATGGTACTACTGCCCAAAAAGGAAATAAGATCACAAAATTGAGAAACAGGAAAGTGCCCTGATTTAGGTGATAAAATAAGGGCAACGCAGTTACCCAAATGTTTAGTCTACATGATGTGCAAAGAGAAAATAGTTATTTTAAAATACTTTCCCCCTCAACAGTGACGCTTTAGGGTGCTTTTAAAAATTAGTGTTTGTCTCACGTTAAATAAAAATATAAAAACCACCAGGACAAATCCACACTAGCTTTATATTATTCTCCTTTTTCTTACATTTTTCCACTGGGGGATGAGAAGGACCAACATGATGAGAACCTTCTCAAACACCATGATGAAGATGTAGAGGATGCATTGGCCCAACCATGCTGTGCACTGCACTGGCTCTCCTGTGCACATCAGAAAAAAAGACAACTTATTAAGTCATTAGACTTTACTTCTCTGCTAATATGTAAAATGTTTTCTAGCATGTAAGATAGAAAAGCTGAAGCATTTCAGTACTGTGAGCAACCACTGCCCTCCACTGGATATTTTAGGATTTTGCACATGGACCTTACCGTATTCTCCAAAACGCAGGGAGTCCCACTGCCTCCACTCCACAATAGCACTGACAGCTCGTACTCCTGCATATATTAGCAACATTCCCAGAGAAGCATCTAAAAGGAAGTTAATGAGGTATCTATGGTAAAACAAAAGCAAACATGTTTGAATTACAGTTTGTTCATGATTTTTTTGTTGCATTTTGAAACAAGACACTGAAGAAAACCACTCACAGAGAGCAAGGATCCTGCTCTGTGAGGTCTGACAAGTAGACATTAGCAAAGTGGATGAACAGCATCCCTATAGCTTGTTTGGAGGTGTCCAGGAACCTGCAGAGACAAGTTGAGTCCAACAGAAAACTTAATATAATGCTGTATAATATATTAAAAATGATGCTGTTTGACAAAACTCCATCTTAGCCGAATTACCAGATCTTCCAGGGTCTTCTCTCATGCTTGGGCTCCCTGAAGCGTTTCACTGGAAAGGAAAGAGGAGCAATCAGTCAGAAGGATTTGACATCATTCAAACCACACTTAAATACAGATTTTACCAATGCCTGTCTCTTCTTTTTTTCCATTTGGCTAAGGAAAAAAAAGTGCATCATAGCAGAACAAAAACTAAGCAACAAGTACAACAACATGCTCTTCAGATCGAAACACAAAGCTGTCATAATTATGTAGCAGATATGAAAGATTTAGAAACATCAATATTTTCAGATGTTTTAAATAAACAGAAAAGAAAAAATAATCTAATTTAAGGTCAGAAAGGAGAGAACAGCAGACCATAAAAAGATCATACAAATCTAGTGATGTAGTGCAACAGAGCAGGTAAAAGACAAGTAAACTCTTAGTTGTAAATTATAAGTTATTACTTAAATCCAGCAATTTTTACAACCTCTGTGAGGCGTTTTACACAGAGGCTAACATCAGTGCCACAAACCAAGCTCCTCCTCTGCTTCACAATAGCTGCTTGTTTTCTGTGAAGGTTTCACCAAACAATGACACCAGCTGTAAATTGTTGAAAGCCTATGAATCTTCAGCTGAACAAATAATCTCAACTTTGCAAAAGTAAAGAAAGAGCTTATTACCGAGAGGCTTTTGTTTTGAAGGAGACAAGTACTTTACAAGGTATGACCCAAGTTTCGACAGAAGTGTGACTTCAGACTTAAATACACACTTGTGTTGGAGTGGGGTGTGATGTGAATACAAGCCAATGCTTCAGCCTCCACTTTCTGCTCACTGATCTGCCTTGCACACACAAACAATACACAAAACCGACTGAGCTCCAGCTCAAAAGGATAGGATATCTTAAATTAGGTTACAGAGATGACAGAGCAATTTTCACAGAGGATTTTATTTCCTCTATGCTGACATCAACCCATCTGTCTGAACAGTTTGAAGAAGAGCAAGTCAAATTAGCCAGAGGTGAAAAAACATCTCTAGACTGGAAACAGGGCTTAAAGAAAATTTGATTTCTGTAACCACTAACAATAGTTGGTTGTAAAACCTATCACCTATATCCGAAAGTTGAAGGCAGGGTGATAAACGTTTTTGCCTGAGAGTGTGTGCATGTTACTAAAATACAGCACAAACCACTGGATAAATTTTATGAAACTTTCAGAGCGTAATCACTGGATGTTTTAACAGATCCACTACAGCTCACAGACATTGCCAAACACAAAAATGACCCTAATTCAGACTTTTTTTTTTTTTAAACAGATATTGAACTAAAATTTAATGATGTAAAAGTTGAGAGTCATTCTCAACACATATTAAAAAGTGTCATCTCACAATATCTTTTCAAGGCATGTCATTTTCAAATTTTGACCAAACAACTGACTTTACACAACAACACAATCTAAACTATAAAACACTGTGGTCAATATGTATTCTTTCAAGCAATGCTAGGCTTTTAATTCTTTATGAGCCTACAATCTGTAAATTAGTAGGCATGTGCTTAGCACAGTTAGAGAGAACTTCCAATGAACATCCTCATGGTAAAAAAGGCCCTTCCTCCATCATCGCTTCCTTTTAGACTTTCTTTTAAATTTTACCTGTCTCATTAGGGATTATTTACGGATCAACTATAATGATTTAACACTTTGCGCATGTCATTGTTTCATTTTGAAATGATTACAGAATTTTACATGATTAAATTATGAGAAAAAAAATCTCTTACTGTACAAAGTTGCACACACTATTCTTAGTTCCTGTTTGACCAAATTACCAGTCACCGGACTGGAAATATGCAAATGTGTTGTGGATTTAAACAAATTAGGAAAGGAAAACACTTTTACTTTAGCTTTGAGTTGTCTCTCTGTGGGACATTTTCAACCAGGGGGCGTCCAATCCTGATCCTTGAGTGCTGCAATTCTGCTCCAACACACCTGATTTCAATGAATGGGTGGTTAACAGCCTTCTGCACAAATTGAAAAGGTAATTAAATCACTAAATCAAGGGTGTCAGCACAGGGAAACAAGTAAAACATGTCGGATAGCAGCACTCGAAGACCAGGATTGGACGCAAAAGTTTTGAACCATTTTCATAAACAAAATGAGACATTTAAAGATGCTAAGCATTTTGAAGGTGGGATAAGAAGAACATGAAAAAGGTGCAACCAGAAATTAAGCTCTGGAAATCTAGAGGGAGATGAGCATTTACTCGGACATGTGTATTACAGTGGATTAAAATAGTTCAACAGGGGTGGTTTATGCTGCCAGTTGAGGTCAATATATCATTTGATTAATCCACCTGTAACTGGATAACATCAGCAGCTCGTGCCTGCTGTCTGACACACGACAGACTTTTTGACCATACTCACACATGAGCGTGCTGAAAGCCATCACAGCCAGCAGGCCTTGCAGAAAAATCCCAAAAGAGTCCATTAGGGCGCCATTCTCGCAGCCCCGGTTATCACTGCCCGGCGTCGGGCTGGAGAACAACGACGAGTTGGCGACCGACACCACAGGTACATCTCCCTCCCCGGCCATGTTTCCAGCGCTTACGGACAGTCAGAGGACCAGAGGACCAGAGAACCAGGTCTCTCCTGCAGATGCTGGTCAGCTTAGAGAAATGTTGAGCAGGACGGTCTCAGGTGAAAGACGGCGGCATCCTCGTCTGCTGAAGCTTGCGCTCATTCTCCTGTTTCACACATCCACATGGCTACAGCTGCTTTGTAATTACAGCAGTAAAGCTTTGAGTAACTAGCTTACTGACTGTCAACAATTCGAGGCGAAGCTACCACATTAAAAAGATAGAGAACTGTGCTCCTGTTTCAACCTGACTCTCTACATGCCAACTCTAGCACGCGCTGTGTAGCTAAGCTAAACACGATGAATGCTATGAATCTACTGATGTTTCAAGTTCACAGCAGCCAAAAATAAGAAATGTACCCGACAAAACATCCAGTCAACACGGTCCAGCGACAGATGCTGCATGTACTCACCTAGCCACCCTTTCTACACGAACTACTCCTGACTTTAGCTAAAAAACGAGACTTACGGAGGGAAATTCACCTCGCGAACAATAATTTTGTTTAAAAGTCTTTATTCTGGCTCAATTGATAGGGAAAAACAGGGCACAAGTCTCGTATCTGCAGCCTCTTCCCTACCCAGCTGTGCCCACTCATGTTGACAGGCGCTGGATCACGTGACCTCAACGTAGCAGCGAACTGCATGCTGGGAAAACAGCAACTAAGCAGGAGTCATGTTTTTTATTACTGCAGCGTGTTTTTGAACACTAGTAATGACCTTCAGACAACAAATAAGTTTCTTCTACTTTTTTGAAAGAACCAACAATGAAATTGGCAATGGAAGTTTCTATCACACAAAAAATAAACATGTACATTAAATCGTTACATGGAAAGAGCAAATTACAAAAGCATTTTAAAAACAGCAGTCACCTCTTAAAACTACTCAGATATGACTCTTTGCTTTTTTTCTACTACTGTATGAAAGTTTCGGCCTGTTCTGTGCAAATGGACTGTATAATTGGGACATTTACACATTTCTTATGCAGCCAATATTCTTTCAAATCACCCTGTTGCACTAAAAGATTTAATTATGTACACTATGTACAAACATGCACTATGATAAATCACCAAAGGGTACGTTTTTGCTTGTGCTTTCATCACAGGATCATCTCTGTAACCCCTCTGAAATTTTGCAGGACAATAACAATTTGGTCTCTTAAGAAAAACAAAATAAAACAAAGAGTGATTCAGTATCTTTTTTTAAATGTATGTTTACAACTCAACACATTACCGGCAATGTGTTGTGACTATTACTGAAAATGTTTAACTATCCATTTCCTTTTTTTGTGCTTCCTTTTTTTTAGCTGTTTGTTTTATGCAACTTCTCGCTTGATTTCTGAGGAAACCAACTGATACTCAAACTGTTTACAGAATTTAAGCCGAATTACTGCAAAACCTGAGCACAGCACAATGGCTTCCAGTGTGGTCATACACTACGGAACTTTCTGTAGTTTCAAAAGTCATAACAGGAGGCAGAAGACTCATAATGATCCTGGGTGAAGTTTTAAAAAGTTAAAAGGCTCCATCTTAATGAGAGAGTATACATTTCATCAGCTGCAATAGTGATGATCATACACTTGCTCCAGGACAAGACTGAAAAAGGAGCTAAGAAACTCTGACAGCAAATTAACTTAAACAAAACAATATTTTAAATACAATCCATGTCCTTGAAAGCAAATCCTTGAAAATAGATTAGATCTTTTCACTCAAATGTGCCAAGTTCATGCTTGATTATTATTTTTTGTAAGGTTTGTGCATCAGCTTGTCTTCCATTCTCCTTTTGTGCCTTTACCTCATAAGCTCATATGTTTTTGACTTATTTTTTCTTGCCTTGGTCTTTTTTGTCCCTGAGGATCAGGAAACATTACTTCACCTGTCTCAAATCCAGGTTTGTATAAACAGGTTTTTAAAAAAATGTCCAGTGTGTTTTTCTTAAAGAAAAGAAATCAATACTGTACATGTTCCACATTTTCTCAGGATGAACATGCAGAACAGGATGCAGCCATGTCTCATAAACCTTCTCCATCAGCTATGTAGCAAACTGTTGATAAAATGCCAGCTTGACCCTTTCTATGTGATGGCACAGCTTGATGGCTGGTCCCAGCTTCAGATCCATGCACTCCTGCACTGTTGGAAGGTTCAGCAGCAGCAGTGCCTGCCCGTCAATCTCCTACAAACACAAATTTTCAAGTAAAGATGTAGTTTCAGCAAAGGGTTTTTAACTTAACTGAATTCATAACCGTTTTTAATGTCTGACTATTGATAACTTTCAAATGACATTTCAGTGGCTATTTAGTCTGAATAGGTTTACTTGATCCAAGAAAATCCTTGCAAGAGGTGCACAGTCTGTAGTCCTGATGAAGCAAACCACATCAGAAACGCTCCACTCCAGTGGGCTGGTGTCCAAACACAGCTTCTGAGGAGGTTCAACCTTTGATGTCTGCAGACACAAACTCTTAACTTAGAAAAACAGAATTAAATCCAAGCATTTCACAAATGAAATACAGTTTGTGTCTCTGATAACCTTGAGAGCTTCGTAAAACAAAATGAAGTACCTGCTAAACAGCACTACAGAACATTAAATAAAATGTTCAATCTATTTTTAAAATGGAAAATGGGGAAACTTGATATGAAAAATGGCTTTTCCTAAATTACCTTGGGTGAAGGTGGGTGGTTCTCATCATCAGAGAAGGAGGGGGAGCGGGGTTTCCGGCGCCTGCGAGAGAGCCTGGGTGTTGCAGGTGGGGAGGGTGACGGTGTGGTGGGCTGAGATTTACCGACCGACTGTTCAGAATCATCTTGGAGATCATCCTGCAGCTCAGAACCGGTGTCTTCGCTCAGGGAGTCGTCTTCATCCAGATCTTCCTCTTCCCCGCTGCCCTGTAGGACCAAATAAAAGCAGAATGGCTTAGGTAAATGTCATCTTTTTATCATTCAGCCCAATGAAGAAAATGCATGTCTTCTACCTGTGGAGATCCAGCAGGTGTGTTGTCCACTGAGGCTGAAGAGCGTCTCTTCTTATGGACAAAGAGCTGCTTCCTTCTCTTTCTCCTCCTTCCTCTCCTCTTCACGCCACTATCTAAATTAGTGTGTCCCCCAGGAGGACGACCAACACGTTTACTCTTTTTCTTTCCATAGTAATACGCTGGTGAGAAAGCAACATACCTTCTGTGAAATAATGCAGCTAGCAATGCTGATGGAACTAACTTACCACGGACATTAATAAAAAATCTATTCGAAGAAACTTAATTATTCCAAATAAGAAGTGAACTAATAAAATGGGTCAAAGTGATTTGAAAAATGTGGAGTTAAATATTTGTTTAATCACCCCAAATCCGTGGAGCAGCTGCAAAAAACATTGACAAACATATGACTTCTTGTTAAGAAAAAGACCCAAAAACTTCTTCATGAGATTAAAAAAAAGCTAAATTCGACACTTTTTAAAAGAGTCATGTCTGCTTTTTTTATGTTTGCTAAAAGAAAATCTGAGTAATTCTAAAACTTTGTCACCAATATTTAATGGATAAATCTAATCCACAGAATATTTTATACATTTATAAATGCAAATAAAAATTGCAGGTTGAAAAAAGGTGAAACTAACTACAAAGAGTACAAAAAAAAAATTCTAAATAGACCAACTTTTACCACTTTAACCCTCCTGCTGCCCTGGGGTCACATGACCCACCAGGCCTCAGTTTTGAAACTGAGTCATTGGGGTCATTTTGACCCCAGGGCAGCGGGAGGGTTAAGTTATGCAGTCAGACAATTTAGTTTAAATTCTCTCTATAAAACACGTACTGTATTTGGTTTTGGTGAGGACAGAGCAGTTCTCTGAGCAGTGCTCCAGAACCATGCGTGGTCCAAACAGGTTTGGGCAGCACTCCAATTTGATGCAGGTCTTTCTGCAGAAGTCTGCCACGCGGTCTGCAGTGCGAACAATTTCCACTGTGGCTCTGTAACTCTTCCCCTTGTACCTGACATTTAAAGGAAAAACATGCAATGTTAAAAAACTAAAATAGAGCACGTCTTTTAAAAGCTTACAGAAAGCTAAGTTAGAAAATGCCCTTTATGAAAAAAAAGTTAAATGAATTTGTGTTTCTTTTTAATCAATTATGCTTCTGTTGAGGAAACATTTCCTCTAAGTTAAATAGCTCAATAACTTTTTTGTAGATTGATCAAAAATCACAGCAAGGGCTCAACAGTGCAGACATCACTTTTATTTGTGCTCCAAGAACATTTTAATTCCACCAGGTCTCCCTAAATAGACCAGCTGTGAACACTTGTTCTATTCCAGCAAGTTTTCTGAGGAGTCGAGCACGACGAGCCTTAGATGACTGAGTGCTTCTCCTTACTTGGCTTTGAGTATCTCTCCATGGCCTTGCCAGCGGCTCTCCTGATCCAGCTGCAGCTCTCTCAGCACTCGGCTGGGCTTGTATGCCGAGTTTATCAGCAGAGTCAAAACCTGGATACAAAGCATGAATAGAAAAGTTACTTTCTACAAGTTGGAAAATTAGAGGTCTTTAATTTTACAAGTTGATGTTTGTTGTATATTAAAACCTAAAATCCTTTAAACATTTTCCTCATGAATTGTTCAAGGCTGCCTGTAACTTGGATAATTAGCGTCTACATTTTGCTGCATCCGGTGCCCAGGGTTAGTTAAACTTTTTTAGTTTTAAAACTACATAATATCTAGTTGAACAACTGCAATAAAAAGGTTTACAGTTGTGGGTGCTTTTTGTCAATAGCTGCAATTGCTGTTATTACAAAGCTGATAGGCTGAAGCTCTTCAACCACAAACTGAAACAAAAATACCTGATGTAGTAGAGTAGTTCCTCTGAAAGTGCTTCCTTTTTTGCACATCATGTGAAGAGTGAAGGATATAAATAATACAGTGACCATAAGAGATAAGTGAGAGGTTGACGTTTGCTCAATATGAGAGCAAGCCCATAAATACAAAGATGTGCTTTAGTCTGTCAAAGTTCTTACAGGATTTTGCTTGTTTTAATTTCATGTTTACAATCAGGAAATTGCAATAAATCACATTTATTAAAAAATTTCTTTATTATAGGCTCTACTATCACATACTACAGGTCTTAGAGGTGTTGTGTAGGAGAGACATACGGTAGTTTAACTTGAAAGCTGTGCTAATAATACACTGTCTGGCCAAAAAAACAACGTCGCCACCTGGATTTAACTAAGCAAAAAGGTACGTGCCTCCCACTGGATAATGTATGGCATGGGCAATTATGTTTCATCTGACAACAAGTTATTTAACCCCAACTGGTCGATGAGTTGCTTCTCATTCCTAAACAATCATGTCAAAAGACACATCCAGTGGTCAAGGAAAAGATGTCAGCCTGTTTCAGAAGGGTCAAATCATTGGCATGCATCAAGCAAAGAAAGCATCTAACGAGATTGCAGAAACTACCAAAATTGGGTTGTTCAACGCATTATTAAAAATTGGAAGGATAGTGGGGACCCATTGTCTTTGAGGAAGAAATGTGGCTGGAAAAAATCCTGAATGAACATTATCTGCGATCACTTTAACATTTGGTGAAATCAAATCAAAGAAGAAAAAAAACAGTAGAACTTCGAGCATTTTCACATGAACAATGTGAAGGGGACTCAAGGAATTGGGACTGAACAGTTGTGTAGTCCTAAGAGAACCACTAATCAGTGAGGCTGTTTATTTACTCATTATCTACACTAGATCAATTTAACTTGTGGCTGGACAGAGGTCAGCAGGAACATGAATTCAATTCATGGTCAAACTGATAGAAGAATTTATACTGTGTCCTAATTATCTTAGAAGTCACAACTCCTCAATCAGCATGAATTTGAACTATAAAAGAGCAAGAACAGCAAAATGATTTTCCACATTTGAAAGTAAAAATGACAGTTATAATAAAGTAAAATGTTTTAGTATATTGTGTCTACGGTGGCCCAGAGGTGTCAACGCAAATACAAAAGCCACAACACAAATACAAAAGCTCACAATACAAATACAAAAGCTCACAACGCAAATACAAAAGCCCACAACGCAAATACAAAAGCCCACAACGGAAGTTAAAAACCACAACGGAAATTACTCAACAGTCGTTTGCGTTGTTG